>JAJMFN010000310.1:0-155167 GCA_030574735.1 Hansenula sydowiorum
TATCTATCGGATCCTTCAAAATATGACGATGATGAGAAAACAGAGATTTTGACCTCTGTATATCAAGTCTTATCAACAAATCATGATGTTGTTAAAGAGATTGGTTGGGATTTACCTGAACTATTGATCAATTTTTATGATTTTGATTTTGATTTCCAGGGTAGTTTGCTAAGAGATACCAGTATAATCAAATTAGTCATGGCTAATTTTGATCTTATAGCTAAATATGGTAATCCAAAGGAAATTTTTTTGAAAAGTACTGAATTATTGGCTGATTTGGATCGTGTCTTCAATTCACAAGATGACGAGGATCCAGCTTTTAAGATTGCCGATATCAAATTGCATACTCTATTGGAACTCTTGTCCACATCATTGAAAAGAATAAACACAATTTATCCTTCAAAATTTCTTGCAATGGCAATTGCATCGTTGTTGAAAGTGTCAAATGTTTATATGAGCAAGACATTACATGTTAGGTTTGTCTATAGAAGGTTATATTCCTTTGCAAGAGATTACATCCCACCTTTGAAACCGGTGAATTATCTTGAACAATTCGATATCACCAAAAAAGAGGCTGCAAAAATTGAAGATGATGAGAATTATTTACAAAGAAAATTATTACAAAGTTTTTTAACCCAGATTGCAGCTAATTTCTTCACTTATAATTGTTTGGACCTTTCAGTGGAACTTTACAAATGTCTGCAATATAAATCCCATGGGAAACTTCTCTCCCCAAGTGAAACAGATGAAGATTTATTCACCAGTACAAGGGGACTTTTTTCAAGAATCACACAATTAGCATTAAGTTATGATTTTGAATTTGAACATGAGTTCACGAAAATGAAGTCTGATTCTGTAATACTTTTCAGTTCAGTTGATAAAAGTTTTAAAAATGATGATGAAAAAATTCAAGATGTTTTGAAAATCGCCATAAATGATAAGATCTCATTTGTTTACCATCCTGATGCAAAGGAAATCCCAATTAATCAAGTTGGATTATTGATATTCATCACACAATACACCAAGGAAATCTCTAAAATGCTGCCAATAACACTCGATGAAGCAATATCGATAGCCTTGAGGTTTTTATCACCGGGTTTAGTCGCCATGAAGTTTCATACTTATGGTGCTTTAGATGCTTGTTTATTTTGGTTGTGGACTGCAATTTATAATGCCAAACCCGAGGATTTTACCAACATTCCAAACTACAAAATGGTGTTATTATTGCAAAATTTGATCTATTTCAGTGCAATTACAGAAAAGCAAACGTTAAGAATTGTTTCTTATACTTTACTGACTAGAGTATTGACCAGTATAAATGAAAAGACCAGTTATGACTTTTTGATTGATACTTTAACCGCAGCACCTTATGAAAATGCTAAAGCCGCTGTTGTCTCAATCTTGAAAGATTTAATTGTTAGAAAAAGACCAATGGGTATTGATACATTAACCACAGCTATCAAGAATACCAAACTCAATGAAGGTGCGGATAAAAAGGAACGATCCTTACCAGAAAGACATTATATAGAATTGACCAATGATAGAATTGATGACATTTATACCTTGGTGAGAGAATCCTTAGATGAAACTTTCCAAAAAGGTGATGAGATTGATGGTTCAATTCAATTAAATTCTTCAAGTTTTAAAACCACACTAGGTTATTTGAATTTATTAATCGCTACAAGGGAAAAATTCCAGAGGGAGAAATTGGATATAATTGTGAAGATTACAGAATCCAAATTAAAATTATTTGAAAAATCCAAAATTGAGGAAAAATTTGATGATCCTGCTATAAACATTGGTTTTATTTCAATTGCCCTTGACCCGTTGAAATATTATTTACAAGAGGTTAAAAATTCGAAATGAATTAACAAAGATGAAATTGTGTACATATAAATAAAAATGACTAACGAAGTGACTAAAACCATATGTAATAGATTTGTAGCTAAACCCTTGGTGCAATGTCAACAGGTGTGTTGTTTTGAGCAGGGGCAATTGGGACCAGTTTTGGAGTGGTTTGTTTAACAGCCAGTGTTCTTTTTTTATTCCCATTATTCCCATTCCCATTCCCATTAGAATTATTTGTTATGGAATTTGTTGCAGGTCTTTTCCTACTTCTTTTTATTGTACCATCTGCTCTTTCAATTTTGGCACTTTTCCCCTCTTCCACTAACGGTCCATAAAATACGAAAAAACCATCTTTTGTTGATGCTCGTTGTTCTTCCCAAACCATCTCACTATCATCAATGAATGGATCTTCTTTATCGTATTGTCCGATTTTAGGTTTACCTTTTTGTAAACGTCTTCCATCAATGGGTACTTGAGGTTGAGGTGGGGCATCTTCAACTTCTTCATCATCTTCGTCATCGTCATCGTCTATATCATCATCATTCATGAGGTCAAGAGCCAATTTTGAAGCTTCAGGATGTAAATTTTTCCAACCATATTTATCCTCGGCCATCTTCAAGACATTGAAAACAACTTGTGTAGCACCACTAACATCAACGTCTTTTGATGCATCTGACTTGAACGGTTTTAATGGCACATGTAATGCTATTATAGGTGGATCAGTGGATGTCTTGGTTGGTTCAGAAGGTACCGGTGTTGATGATGAAGTTGGATCTGGGGATTTTGTAACCTCAACAATCTTTGGAGGTTGCAAGGATTCGTTTAATTTGGGGTCTGGTTTGATTAAATGCATGTTTTGAATTTGATCTTGAGTTAATGGAACAGGTGGAGTCTCTTGTTTATTTTGTGGAGATGGTTGTTTTTTATTTGTAGTTTTGGTCCCAGCTTTAGTTGTCTTTGGTTTTGGATCTTTACCATCTGCGCTATTAGCACTGGTAGTTTTCTTGACCTGTTTCGGTTTGACTGTTTTAACACCTAGGTTCGAATTAACAAATTTTAAAGGCTCATTAGGCTTGTTATTGTGTATACTATTTTGATCAGGATTGATGGCTGGTAAAGGTGATGGAAGCAGTTGTGGAGGTGTAGTGGTGAAATCATCATCATTATTCATCAGGTTTTTAATGTCATTTCGTTTGGTCGCTTTTGATTCAGGTGTATATGAGGCTTGTGATTGCAGAAATGGGACTTGAATACTTGGGGAATCATTTGCTACATTCAATGCTGGAGGTGGTGGTCCTTGGGATATTGGTCTTGGTGCTTGTTGTTGTTGTTGAACTAGATGAGGTGGTAATTGTGGTTGAGGTTGTACTAGTGCATTTGGTTGTTGAGGTTGGGCTTGAGATGGCGCTAGTGGTTGAGTTTGAGGTTGAGGTTGAGGCTCGGATGAAGCTTGAGGTGCTGTTACTATAGACTGGTTTAGATCAGTTGATTGTTGAGTAATATTAGATCGAACTGGGGTTTGAGCTGCGACTGGGACTGAAGCTGGAGTTGGTGCAGTCTGAACTTCAGCAGGAGCTGGGGCAGATGGAGGCTCTTTTTTAGTTTCTGTTTCAACTGGTGTAACCTTGGCAGCAATATCTTTGACAGGTGTTGCTTTAGCAGGTTGTTGATCTTCGTTTGTGTTTGTAGGTTCTGGATCTGGTTGGGTATTTTTGGCCTTTCTACCTCTTTTCTTTGGAGGAGCTGGAGCAGCTGGCGCTGGATTTGGCTCAGATTCTCCCTCTTTCTTAGCATTGATCGCCTTCTTTCTAGTTCTTGGGGCTCTTTTCGGTTTGGCTGGTGTTTCTTTGTTTTCGTCTTTATCCTTATCATCTTCAACCTTCTTGTTCTTAGCCGCTCTTGGTTTCCTTTTCTTTGGACCAGGTTTAGTAGATTCTTCCTCTTCTTCTTTGACTTCATCATCTTTTGTCTCGTCTTTCTTACTATCGTTATCATCATTCTCGTTATTTGAAAGGATTGATTTGATGTCGATTTTTCCTGATTCTGTTCTCTTGATCTGAGATGGAGATATTGCCTCAAAACTATTCTTCGTTAAAGGTTCTATATCATCATCCTTATCCTCTTCTCCAGTAGCCCCAGTAGCAGCAGTAGCAGCAGTAGTACCAGCACCAGCACTGGTGTCAGCATCATCATCCTCGATATCAATCACATCGTCAGCTGAGGCGCCTCGCTTCGATCTTGTGTTTGGCTTCGGAGCGTCCATATCAGCGCTTGATATTGGTATTATATCATCACCTTGTTTGGAATCCTTCGGACCCAGTAAAGACAATATGGATATTCCTGTAGAAACGACGATAGTTAGTAACTTCGAATCTCTTGATACTTCCCACTCCCATCAGCTCAACATACCTTTCTTTGGCATTATCAGCACGCCTTTCGATGTCTTTATGGCTTGTTCGACACCACTAATTAAAGGATCGAAAGAACAACAACCTACTTAAAACTATCAACTAATTCTCAAAAAATTCACAATGCGCGAAATAATGGCCTCAATTTTGAAAATTTCCCATGTTTTCAAAATTTTACGCACCACGCCGGATTTTTGTATCGCCATGTTGGGTCTCTGCTAATTACGAAAAATTCACAATTTGAGGAACCGGGATTCAAAAATCTGTATACGCCGACTACCTCAAATTCAACAAAAGTCATACGAGCATTGAGTATTCCGTTCACTATATAAAGAAAAATATAAGTCTTAAGCCCTATCCAGTTGTAGTTTATCACTGGTATGTGCCAATTTGCCCAGCTTCAGATAAGTATCAGTTCCATACCCATTCAAAGAATGCATAACTAGGTCACCATTCCAATAATCAGCATACACTTTACACATGGCTAGCCCTAACCCCAGCTTATAATTTGCCGGTCTTTGGATCAAGTTGATCAAAGTGGTTTCTTTGATATAATTATTATCGATCCCTCCTATTGAAGTTTTCAATAACGATTTTTGACGCTCTTTTATACTTGAATAAGTGGGTGATGTATGTTGATTCTTGGTATGTGTTTCCAATTCCAAGTTTGGTAACTTGTGGAAATTTGCTAATGATTCCCTTGCAATTGTGGACGATTTCCCAAACGACCAAATCTTACTGATTGGCTTTATATCTATTCCTCCACCTTGATCACTAAATCTGAAGGCAACATGGTCTTTGTTTTCAATGATACAAACTTTGATTGGAGGTGGTTCAAGACCATCGATATTTCCACCATGAGCCTTGATGAATTGTGCCACTGTAGCTTCGTATGAGTTACGTAAAATTTCACCGAAAAGATAGTGTAGATGAGAAGTTAAAAATTGGAAACTTAAGTTTTTTTCACCTTCAATGATTAATCTTGGTGATTTGACATTTGGATAAATAGATGAAATGAATTTTGCAGCATTATCAGCAGAGATTTTTAAATGTTCCCTTGCAGAACATTTGAAAAAAATATCACCAATAAAATTATGAGATCTTGGTAAATTTGGATTCTGATTGAAATTTTTCGTTAGCGATAAATGTTCCTCCAAGATCAATCTTCTTGAAATTCTTGCTCTTAATAACGAAGACACCAATTCATCCAATTGAACTTGTGGCATTGCGTTCAAAATACGACATTCCAGGGCACCCATCATTAAATTTGGTAAATTCAATAAATTTATATCAGTCAGCACATCTTCTAAAATCCCACAAAATTTGTTATTATCCTGAATGGTGTTTATCTTGGGGATTTTCCTAAATCTATCAAATATATCATAATAGGATTCATAAACTTTTGCCAAATGGAAATTATTAACAACATTAAATGGTAAATTTTGTAGTTCTCTCAAAATCAATGCAATTCTAATAGGTAGTTCCAACCTAACGAAGTTAGCACTCGATATAATCTTATCCTCGTTCAAAGCTCTACCAAAAGCAGCCAATTGTCTCAAAGTAACAGGATGTGGAGTTCTATTTGCCCAGTCCATCAACACGGTATTTTGATAATAATGTTGAGGATTCAAGTATTGGGAATGTGGGGGATATGGACCCAGATCTGCCAGGTGTTGGGCAATATTAGAGATGTTTGCATGGTATTGTTGGAAATCCGGTGGAGTTGTGATATTAATCTGTTGTGAATTTGACACAGTTTGTGAAATTGAGCGTATAGTGGTAGAGGATGATGATTTTACCGATGTGGGTATCTTTGCCTTTATCATTCTTGTAATATGTCGTGTATGTTATGAATATGAAGTAATGAATATGAATAAGTTGGTTTTGTTATGGGACGAGTATTAACGTTTAAGTAGTTTCACTCCTCGAGACACTTGATTTTCCACTTTAAACCTTTTTGATGATCTTATGATCTGGGACAAATGGGACCTTGTGATGGTAGTCAGGTTGTTCCACTTCTTGGTGATGCTGATGTATTTACTTGTGATTGTGATGGTTATTCCTTCCACTGGTTGCTCCTTCACTGTCAAGGCCTCTATCTCAAATTGAACGGGTAGACAAACTGCTCTCCAGTATTTCAGCTCTTCTTTACTGAGTCACTCGAGCAAAGTTGAAAGTGTCAGTATTCGCGAAGCCTTGAGAAGCGGATTTTGGTGGCACTGGAATTGACAGTGGCGATTACACCAAATGGAAGTGTTTTGTATATAAAATAATGGATATTCTCTATTGATTTAGTATCATCAGCTGTTTATTCAGGAAGAAAACCACCATTTCATACTTCAACTACTTATAGTTCACATTTGGTATTTTGTACCAAGCATTAGCTAATCATTTTTCACGAATATCTTAATTCCATAACCACTTTAATTCACCACCCAAAGTACCGTTACCAAGCCCATACAGACACCGCATCACACTATAGAACCTACACACGCATCATGTCCACACCAGCTAGAAGAAGACTCATGAGAGATCTCAAAGTGAGTAATCTGCATCTCTTTGACTCACTTGATCAAGGCTTTTTGAGAAGTGCTTTTGTGGTTTTCGGTACAATTACTAACAATTATGTGCGAAGCGTATTCAACAAGATCCTCCAGATGGGGTATCAGCATCTCCATTAACAGACAACGTTATGATATGGAATGCAATCATCATAGGACCAGCAGACACACCATTTGAAGATGGGACTTTCCGCTTGAGTATAAATTTTGATGAACAATATCCAAATAAACCACCTCAAGTTAAATTTTTGAGTCAAATGTTTCATCCAAATGTTTATGCTAGTGGGGAACTATGTCTTGACATTTTACAAAACAGATGGTCTCCAACATTCGACGTTGCATCTATATTAACAAGTGTTCAATCACTATTGAATGATCCAAATATTTCATCTCCGGCAAATGTCGGAGCGGCAAATTTATATAAAGATCATTCTTCTCAATATTCCAAAAGAGTTAGAGAAACTGTGGAGAAGAGTTGGGCTGATGATTTAATGGATAATGAAGACGATGATGAAGATGATGATGAAATGGATGATGAATGAAAGAAAAACCATCAACCTCAAACAAATCAAGTATAATCAATCAGGATCATTTATCGCGCTATAAAACAAATATCATCAGTTAATGTATACTACAATCAAACCACAATCAAATTACAAGCATGTTGTTCTCCGTCATCTATCTAATCGTGTTTTATTAACTTCAATCTATATACACATGTAGTCCTCTCCCTCATTTCAACCACAAATAATACCATTTCTTACCCTGTGATTTCTCAGCATTTGCAGAATTAGCAGCAGCAGCAGTAAGAGCTTTCTCTCTTTCCAGATCTGCCAAAAGTAACGAGCTTTCCGGCACGATATCAATCTTATCCTCTTGGATATATTTATCTCTATATAATGCAATCAAACTTATTATGGCGGCTAAATAAACAATTGATTTAGTGAATGGGTCTAATCTTCTTGTCATTTTTTGCCAATTTTCTCGACGTTTGGGAGAAACTTGTTCAAGGTCAACTTGTGGTAATTTGGTGATTTTCCCCTTATGTAAATTTAATTTTGATGGTAAATTAAATGGTAAATCTTCCGGAATATGATTTTGATATAAATTAAAACTTAAATCTTCTCTTGGTCCATAATTACCATATGCAACGTAATAACTCATTTTTTTCAACTCAGGACTCAACTGATTCCAATTTCTTCTAGATTTAATATCAATCTCATCTCTGGTTTGTTGTCTTTGATATTCTGTCAATCCATCAAATAATTTAGGTTGGGCAAGAATGGGTTTGATATCAATAGGTTCATAATTTTCTTCATTACTTAAAAATCCTTCGAAAATATCCTTCATACCAGCTTGTGCTAATTCAATTCTTTGTCTTGCACTAACTTGTTCTCTTTGAGTTGAGACTGGTTTCTTCCCATCTCCTTCTGTTGTTGTTCTTGACACCTCTTGTGTCTTGGGCATCTCAGGTTTAGGTATGGTGGATACAAACCGTATACCAAATGACCTTATACCAACATGTGATCTTAACATTATCAGCTTCATTTTCTATGGTTTATCGAAAAATCATGTCAAGTAATGTTCATATCAAATAAAAAAACATATTAAACACACATTTCTCAAATCCGAGGCCTCGACGCATGTGATCTATCACGTGACTGTCACATAGTTGTAGGCTTAATTACTAGTACAAGCAACGATAAAAAAATGACTGTATAACTATGCAACATGTACAAATTCTACTATATTCAAAATCCCATTAAATTATTCATGCTCTTATTACTCTAATCTTCTTTTTCTTGATCTTCATCTTGATCTTTATCTTGATCTTGATTGATCTTCTCCATATTTTCATCATTTTCAACATCGTTTGTACTCTTTTTATGCTTCCTCTTTCTCTTCTTCTTCTCTCCTGTATTTTGATCACCCTTTTGTTCCCCCTCCGATTTCTTCTTCTTAACACTTAATGGATTAGGTTCTTTTATTGTTTTTCTTTTCTTCATCAAATTATTTGCATCTTTAGCCTCATTATTTTGAGCTCTCCCTGTATCATTCAACCCTTTAGTTAATTTATCAGTCTCCATTGCATGAGATACTTTAGCACTAGCTTTACTCAAAGGTTCCATGACCATGACTGATCTATTCATATAAATCAATGGGATCCCTGGTATTTTCCTCAAACTCCAACGTAATCTTTCATTTTCACTAGCCACTATATATCTATGCTTGTTTGATTCGTTTATAATGACAATTGATTTGATACATTCGTGTGGCGGTAATGGTTCTTTTGGTGGATGATTACAACGACGACGCTCAAAAGTTCTGGCAATTTCAATAGCTCCTTGGTTATTGGTTTTGTATAGTTCTTGCATACAGCATTGTGTAATCATTGGTTTCACTTCGGCTTGGATTGTTCTTGTTAATGCCTTGGAAAGATCAAATGATGATTTCTCAGCTAATAAGATGATTTGATCATCTACAATGACTTGATAAGGTTCTCTGAATTTGAATGTATGGTTGTAAACAAGCATTTGTTTACGGTATGCCTTGGCTCTTTTTTGACGCATTTTTTAAACTGTGTTGTGCTTTTAGCCTTTGGTTTTGGTGGTTTCAAGCTTTGGAAACTTTCTTATCAATAACTAGATCATTAGCATATAATTTAATCTTTATGTATAGAATTAAATTTTTTTGAAAATGTTAGGTAATCACAAACTCATCGATTATATAAGTGATTATGTCATGAACTTCTGTGAGTATCCACGTGATCTTAATTCTTGAAAAGGAAAATCAGTGGTGTCTTGATGTGTACAGTGACTGTTTTATTTGAAAAATAGCACAAATGGGCTATTACGAGGGCACGCAAAGTACTAAATCTATGCCCAAGTGTAATTGGATCATGTGATAACATCTAGTCGGAACTGGTCCAAGTGTGTTTTTTTTTTTTTTCACTAGTGTACCAGTAGAATGGAAAAATATACAACAATTATTCACCAAAAAACCTTAGTATAGTGAATTTGATTAAAAAGATCAAAGAATAGTCTGCATATTAATTTGCTTAAAAGTGATTATTCTATCGTTCCTAAATTAGACCCAATCAAGATGAAATACTTAGCTGCTTATTTATTATTAGTTCAAGGTGGTAACCAAGCCCCAACTTCATCAGATATCAAATCAGTTTTAGAAACTGTTGGTTCAGAAGTTGAAGAATCAAGAATTTCTGAATTATTATCATCATTAGAAGGTAAGACTTTAGAAGAAGTCATCTCTGAAGGTTCATCAAAATTGGCCTCTGTTCCAACTGCTGGTGCTTCAGCTGGTGCCGCTGCTGCTGGTGCTTCAACTGGTGCTGCTACTGAAGAAGCCGCTGAAGAAAAAGAAGAAGAAGCTAAAGAAGAATCCGATGATGATATGGGATTCGGTTTGTTTGATTAAGGTGTTTGCTTTTCTGTTGCATTATTAAAAAATTCAATAAAATGATTCATTCTTGATTAAATTGAAATGTAGTGTATATATATATATATCTTATATAATAGCATATCCTTCCATATACTTTGAGCAGATTACTTATTTTATTCACTGGATTTATCCTGTTCTCTATTTCCTTTCTGTCTTATTTTCAAGACTCCGCTTCGCTTCGTTTGTTATTCGCTTCACTCACATCTGTCGTCCATTCAACAATGCCAACGATTTATTCAGTACTTCAATCTCGTTCCTCACCTCTTCATTTTCCAAACTATTCCTTTGCAATTCATAACTCAAATCACCGACTTTCATTTCAATCAACTGATTATAATTTTTCAACAATTCTATTTGTTTCTGTAAATTCTTTATTTTGTCCAATTTTTCCAATAATTCTGATCGTTTATCATTATACTCATCATTACCTTGATCCGATGCCAATATTGGCAATTTTTCCAGTTGTGCCATGATATCAGATAATGAATGGATTTTATAGTTTGATTGTAAGTGTGAACCTAGTTCCAATTCAGTTAAGAATGAAATCAATTTCTGGTTCGCTAATAAGTCATCGTGTTGTTTATTTATTATCTGTTGAGATATTTGGGTTATTGATTGTTTGGAGTAATATCTATGATATCCATTCTGTAGTGATAAGTTGGCTTATGAATGTTAGTACCAAAATAACAATAGTAGACCATATGGTTAATACCCACTTTTTTTCAATATCTGTGATAATTGTCTTGGTTTCAAGTTTGATTCATTGCATATTTCTAGTAGTGTATCATCCAGCGTGTATGGTTTTGTTATCAGTTTAACATGAGCATTTACTCTGTTGTTGATGTATTGGAAGTCTTTAGACATGGTTGGCTTTGACCGTGTTGTTGTTGTTGTTGATGACATGTGGTCGCGAAAGATATTCATAGTAATACCACCAAATGGTACAATGATCGTACACCATCAGACATCAAAGATCAAACTTCGAGCATAGAGCATAAGGCATGAAACACACACAGCATTAACCCACTAATTCTTCAATCCCAATCCTCATTCGCTTAACCTTCACACCTATCTTGACATACTCTTCCCATTTCTCTTGATTTGAACCAAATTTGTAAAGAAATCCATTAAACCCGTGTGATTATGTAAGCCTTAAAGTGTCTTCTGAATTGAGGCGTCTCTTCCGTTGGTGGAGATAGCAGTACCAAACTAGTAAACAATGCTATACTTTACTATGCTACGCTATACTATAGTATAGATCATAGGGACTATGTGGTGTCTACTGCCTCTATAGTTGCACTATTCTGCTGCACTATTCCCACCCACTTCCACGGTGTCAAGCTCTACTGGCTAGTACCCTATGGCTGTCTACCACTACTGTCTCTATTGTTCCTATTGTCCTTGCTCTCGGCTGAACATATCGGCAATCGGGGCAGACGTAAGATAACATACACTGATCCTCTCAACTAATTCAACTATAGCTACTCTATTACTTTCCATTCATGAATCATCACCTGTCTCTCTTCTCACCACAAATCTCTTCGTTAGCTCAACTTACTTCCCTTTCAGTCTTTTTACTCAACTTTTTCTGTTCAAAATGTCTGTAAAACTGTTTAAAATGTCTGTCTATGTATGCACCTCCAAGCACTGTAAAAAACATTTATTGTATTCGAGAATCTTTACAAAATGGCTAAAATTTCACACTTTCACTACTTCAGATAAATATATTCCCATGGTCAGCATCACAAAACAGTTGTATACAATATAGGATATGAGAGATATCACCATCACTTACCACACCTCTTGATATCAACCCCAGCCACCTACACCACCATTTCATATCATGCTCAACAATGTCCAATAAAAAGCTCAATCAAGATAGTTCAAAAGGTTTACAATATAAAAATCTAATCAAAGAAAAGATACTCAAACCTTCAAAATCTTCAGAATATCAATATTTGAAAAAACATCATTCTCATCTAGTCATTAGAGACTCCAACTATTTCAACAAGAATCCAACTTGCTTCATCGCTTGTGCCTCATGTCATCGCGGTAGAGTCCTCAAAATAACATATCTACAAGAACAATCCGCTATTGATATCCTTAATGAAATCTATTCAATCATTGGCGCTAATCCATGCTCTAAGAAGAGAGCTAAACAAAACAACAATGGCATACTTTCCACACCAACAATCAATAACAACATCCAGTTCAATCCCATTTTGAATAATAACATCTCTTCAGATCATAAGCCTACAATAACAAATAACCATAGTACAACAATAATACCTAAATTTCAAGATTTTTTTAACGATATAGACGGGCTAGATCTTTCAAGAACCGCCATCAATTTCAAACTTTCAGTCACTTCAACAAACACATACCTAAACATAACAAATGCTACTTTACAATCTATTTTCAAAGGTGATACTAATTTCCCAACATCTTTGGATCTTTTCCAATCATTAATCCTAAATAAATACTATTCCAACCAATCGTTGAAAAACACATTAATAATCCAATTACCAACACTATCTAACACTAAATTCAACACTACATTGGATGAATCCATCTATCTCAACGATTACCTACTACAAGAAAGTATTCAATCCACAATTATGAAATTCATCGAATCGGATAATTTCACAGGTTTACAACATTTAAAGATCATGGTGTTGATACCTTCATACCAGGAGGGAAACCCGGCAAATCCATCAGAGGATCAAACTCACAAATATGTGGGCAAATTGATTCTTTATTCCGATTTCATCAATAACGAACTATTAAACAATCAGTTGATTTATCAAACTAGGAAATTTTTCCTAAATCATGATTATACATATATCGATTCAAAATTTGAATGGTTTCAATCAAATTTCCTACAGAAATTAATCATCACTCCATTACAAAAAAAATTAATGGTCAAATTCAAATACCCACTTCTTGGTGAAACAATCTCACAAGACGTTTATCTAAACACGTCAATTTCCATTAACGTTCCCTACGTTATAAACTCATCCTATTACCAAATCAACTATTCAACATCGCTATATATAGTGGTGCATCTAATGACCAAAATAATCAGACGATTCACAGCATTGGGTGATGAGTTGAACGAAGTCAATATAATGAACTCATTACAAGGAATTGAATATAATAATCAGTTCAACTTAGTTGTTTTGAAATTAGTATTGGAAAATTTGGAAAATTCATACAGGAAGGATATATAAATACTGTTAGCATATGAACGAATTAAAGAAGTTGTATAATTCTAATCTTATAATTTTATTACAGTGCCATAAATTCAATCTTGACATGTCTCGTGAAGGTTTATACAAGTATATACAGCTGAAGATCATAATCTCTTATAATCAAAGTCTTACAATCCGTGTCATATAATTACAGTGAACAAATTGATAAGATCCAGTTTGATACATGTAATATTGGATAAGCGAGATACTTTGATGTTTATAATATCTCGGCTTGAAATTATTTTGAACATCATCATTTCAACAATATTAATATTATTTAATTAGTTCGTATTGTTGAGATATATATAGATTAGAATAGAGTTTCCTGGGGTACAACCTAGCTGACGGGGTTAAATCGTTAAGTCCGTCTCTTAAAGAATTTATACTATAAGCCTTTGAAACTATTATTTTATACGTTGAATAATGGATTAATCAAAATCTAAAAGGATAAGCTATTGAGTATCATTGCTGTTAGAGTAAATAATCCGAAATATGAGGAATGAAAGAATTTAAGAATTAAAAAATTTTGGAAAATGAGGTATAGCATATATAGATATTAATTTCAATCTTCTTAGACGTTGAGTAAATTATTAAAATTTTTTTAATCGTGTGATTTTCATATATGACAATTCAACAACAGCCTAACTCTTACAAAATCCCTACTAGTTTCATATGTTAAAATATACTATACATCATAACCATCTTTGCAATCCAAAATCGAAATTCCAAGGGCTTTCGGTTACTATATTTTGAAATGCCGAGCTCACATGAAAACCAGTGCAGATTATCCCAATCGGTCAGACTATATTGAAAAACAACATGATTCAATTCGTAAACTGTTAAAATATTTGTGTAGTACTCGCGTACCTACAGATGTATATTCCATATTATATTCTCAGGCACGGCTACTGAAAAATTTTTGTACCGTTTTACCTACAGCTGAGTCTCCACTAGTTTGTACTTATTGAGAGACATACATACATAGCTCATCATTATCGTAAGGTTGAGAAACTCAGGTTTTACAAGGTTTGAGGAACGGGAACTCTGAGAAACACCACTATGCAACTGTATACATCAACACACATCGTATAAACTTTAATTCCACTGCAAAAGTTTTCTCCCCTATTTCTTATTGTCCATTTTCATTGGCTTGGTTATTTGCCCAATTTTCAATTCTTCCATGGGATGCAAAAAAAGAATTATATATAGATTTGTTAGGTTTTGGATCAACAAAAATACATGCATCAAGGTGCAATTTCAAAATATTGAAATCACCAACTTTAAAATCTTGACTTGTTCATCTCGATAAATTGGAGATCGTATTGTGTGGCTAAGTTATTCCATGAAGGCTAGTAATACCCTTCTCAGAAGAAATGGAGATTGTTTCAAAAATTATCGACCGTGGCTTGTACAAAGTTCCCCGAGTTGGAGTTCTAGACGTGAACTTTCCGTAGGCCAAAAAAATGACATGTGATGAGAAGTAAGTATTGTACGATAAACACATAAACATTATCAATATAATCATACGGGATCAGTGACAAACAAGTCATTACTCATATGGATCAAAAAAAAGCATTAGATATATTTCTTGGGGTCACTTATTTCGTTGTCCTAAACCACCAGTCTCGATTCATCACTCAGACCAAACACCAGTTCGGGAATTACTGATCTTCAACGTATGACGAGGAGCTTTGTATATGCTTGATCCCTTAAATGTCTTAAAACAAAGCTGTATACATCCCAACGCTAATAGATATAACAATGAAGTTATACAGCTGGTCAAGAAGTTGATCAATTTGATCAGTGGGTTGGTTTTGACAGTTGGGTCCATAAGGTGAGGCATGTATGCTTGTGTGTACAATGTGTAACTTTAAACGAGATCAAAAACCCCTTTTTGAATTTGATATTCGGATCATCTTTGTCTTGGAATAGCCTATCGTTACTGTTTGGAAAAGTTGTACAGCTACATAGATCACAGCCGTTCCTATTTACCAACTCCGCATTTCAAATTTCATGTCAGTGAGTCTCGGTTGTCTCTTGTATTGAGGTCAGGAACTCTACAATCATGCTTTTAATTATATCACGTTAATTTTTAATACTATAAAAATAATGAAAAAACTTATAAAAATAATAAATCATAAATTCCAATTGTTAAATTAATCAACAATTAGCTTATAACTTATCATAGTATTCTTCGTAACCTGGAACAACTTCTTTCAAACCATGTCTCTTACGAGCAGCAGTGACAATTTCACCAGCTTTAGTGGTTGGATCTAATGGATCGGTACCTAAAGTAGCCCAATGATCGAAAACCATTTGTGGGAAAGCTTGACCACCAGTAGCTTGACGTAATTCACCAGTGAAACCAAATGATTCGTTAACTGGTAAGTAAGCCTTAACAGTGAATAATGGAGTACCTGGTCTTTGTTCTTCAGAAACAACTTGACCTCTCTTTTTGTTTAAGACAGAGTAAATACCACCAATGGCAGTTTCTGGACATTGGATTTCAACCAAAAAGACTGGTTCTTGGATTCTTGGTTCAGCCAATAAGATAGCAGCATAAGTGGCTCTTCTCATGGTTGGTAAGATTTGACCAGCACCTCTATGGATGGAATCAGCATGTAAAGTAACATCTAAAATGTTGAAACGGATAGAACGCAAGTTTTCTTCCAAGATTGGACCAGCACCTGAAGCCCAAGCGAAACCTGAAACAACAGAATCTTTGATTTCAGACAAGTATTGAACAGCTTTGGTTTGATCAATAACAACATTGGCACCAGTACCTTCTGGACCGAAACACCAAATCTTTCTGGCATCAGTAACATCCCAACCAAATTCATCAGCAAGAATTCTAGCACGAGCTTTGAAATCATCCTTTGGAGAGATTTTACCGGTTTCAATGGCAACGGCAACTTCTTCACCTAATGGTTCAGCCTTCAAATACAAACGGTTATGTTTGTTTGGAGATTTAGACAAGGCGGTGATTCTTGATTCAGCTTCAACAGTTTCTCTGTAAGAAACAACTGGTGGAGAGATTTTCAATGGAATACCAGCATGATCATTTTCTAAATCTGACAAACAAATTTCCAAATGTAATTCACCAGTACCGGCAACAATATGTTCACCTGATTCAGACATGGTACACAAGACACATGGATCAGATTTGGATAAACGTTTCAAACCTTCGACCAATTTTGGTAAATCAGAAGCGTTTTTAACTTCAACAGCAACTTGAACAACTGGAGAAACAGAGAATTTCATAACCTTCAAGTTATGAGCTTCATCATTGGTGGTAATGGTACCAGATTTCAACAAAAATTGATCAATACCAACTAAACCAACAATGTTACCAGCTGGGATATCTTCAATTGGTTCAACAAATCTACCCATCATTAAAACAACTCTTTGGACAGCTTTGATGAATAAATCATCCTTCTTACCTGGAACATAGTTTGGACCTTGAATTCTAACTTTTTGACCAGATTTAACAGTACCAGCGAAAACACGACCAAAAGCGTAGAAACGACCTTTATCAGAAGTTGGAACCATCTTGGAAACATACAACATTAAATCAGCTTTTGGATCACAGTCTCTGATGGACAAACAAGCTTTGTCATCGGATGGACCTTCGTATAAGGTGTCAGCTCTGTAGTATTGAGCAGTAACTGGAGATGGTAAATGAATAACAATCATTTCTAGTAAGGCATCAGCAGCTGGTAAGAATTTTTTCATAACAATTTTCAACAATGGTTTACCTTCTAATTCTTTTTCTTCGGCTTTCAAGTTGATTTCCAATTTGGTTAATAAAGTTGGAATTTCATCTTTCTTGAAGTTCATGATAGCAGCGAATAAACGGAAAATTGGGTCTAAAACAAACATGTTGAAAGCACGTTCTAATGGTTTACCATCAGCATCTCTGTCTTTGTTAGTCCATTTTTTGGTCTTTGGGTTGAAGTAAGAATCACCCCATAAACGTTCCATCATCTTTTCCCTGTCAACACCAAATTTCTTGGAATATCTTGAAGCAAATTGACGAACGGTGAAAGCCCAACCATGTAAACCTGAACCGAAAGCAACGGTACCACGTTCTGGGTAAACTTGAACATCACCTAAAACTTTATCAGAGTAGGTAGCAATGATAACGTTAACGGATTCAACAGTTCTTGAGAAAGATTGGTATAAATCTTCCTTGGTAACTTGTAATTCTAATAAGGCACGATCAACCTTGTTGATAACAACAACTGGTTTAATACGTTCACCTAAAGATTGACGTAAAACGGTTTCAGTTTGGACACAGACACCTTCAACACAATCAACAACGACTAAAGCACCATCAGTAACACGTAAAGCGGCAGTAACTTCTGAAGAGAAATCAACGTGACCTGGGGAATCAATCAAGTTAATCAAGAAAGAGTTACCTTCGGTTTTTTGTTTAATTTCTTTAACATCTTCATCAGTCATTTCAGAGAATAAAGAAATGGCAGTGGATTTAATAGTAATACCACGTTCTTGTTCATCCTTTCTGGTATCAGTGAAACGAGCTTCACCAGCTTTAGCAGCAGAGATAATACCAGCACGTTGGACCAAGGAATCGGTTAAAGTAGATTTACCGTGATCGACGTGGGCAATAACAGACATGTTACGGACATTGGTAACCTTGTCCATTAAGGCACGCATTTGCTGAAGACAAAGTTAGTAATTCAGTTCGTTCTATTCAAATGAATGTCATATTGGTTCTCA
The DNA here is from genome assembly GCA_030574735.1 of Hansenula sydowiorum. Lineage (NCBI taxonomy): Eukaryota > Fungi > Ascomycota > Saccharomycetes > Phaffomycetales > Wickerhamomycetaceae > Hansenula > Hansenula sydowiorum. The sequence goes on from JAJMFN010000310.1 coordinate 18,268, forward strand.
TGTGGTTTACACTTCGGTATGGATTACATAACCCATCAAAGAAAAATTTTCCACCAGCTCAAAAAAAAAAAGCCAGAGCCATCGCTGATAACAGCAGAGCAAACACAACATGCATCCAATTCAAAAGGTAATAAAACGTACATCAACTGTGAAGTTCACTATAAAGTAGTTAGTAAAATGTTCAGTAATGTAATCATGATTGCCTGTGTGAATTGATCTTTGAAAGTGGAAAAAGATGTCTGATTAAATTCATGATTAAGCTTCTGATTTTCCGATTTATAGGGAAGAAATCAAATCAATTTCAACCAACTTCAACTCAATCCATCTCAGCTATGGAGAAGCCCCAGTTGAAAACACAGATCCAAAGATCAATCACAGCGCCGGCAACACGTCTATTTCATCATCAACATACCCATCTTGACTTATTTGTTGTTTAAGGTGTAGGTGAGTATAAGCTACACTTCAAGTGTTACAGTAGAAGAAAGAAGGGAGAGCAGAAATTTATAAGAAAAAAATTTTAAAAATTTTTCAAAAACAAATTTGATTTTGTAAAGGGGACGCCCTGGGAGCCTGCCATCTACCCAGCCTGTGCGCTTACCATTACTCTGCCTAGCATGTCGAGAGGTGCCAGAAAGGCTCATTGGAGAGACTATGTTTTGGACTGAAGTGTACGCTCGAGATGGTTCTGTTTTTACACAGACCCTTCACCCATATTATCAACACCGATTATCAAAGATCCATAAGCTCATCCTCTGGGGGCACAGTTGGAATGCAATTGACCCCCAATGCAAGGCATACTACGAGTAAAAGAGGCACGTATTCATGATCTCTGTGAAAAAAGCGTTCATATATACACAACATTGATTAAAAAGTGGAACCACCTAATAATGAAGCTGCATTTTTAGCATCCATTACAATCTCATCATCATTATCAGATCCATCATTCTCTGAAACAATTGGTTCATCTTCGTTATCCTCATCTTCATCCAATACGTTGTCGTTGAAATGGGTTGCTTTACGATCTCCACTCCAATGATCACCTTCTGGACCTTGACTCGATCTATTAATCTCCTTCTTTACAGGATATTTCTCACGTCCTAATCTTGATAAACCACCATTTTCATCAACTAAACGAACGTCTAATCTTACTTTCTCCAATGCGGATAACTTCTTGCGTTCATATTCTATCCTTTTAACAACAAACTCTCTGAAAATTTGCTTGATCAAATGATCAAGATATTTCAGATATTCTTTCTTCTCAATAAGCATGTTTTCAGTTATTCTCTTGATCTTTAAAGTTAATTGCTCTTCAAAAGTTGTGGCCTCTTGTAATGACCTAATAGCCTCATCAACTTTAATTGGATTGATATCTCTTTTGTTTCTTAATTTTCTTGCATTTTCATGTTTTAATTTAGTATTTGCCTGTGCATTTATCAAATCTCTCATCAATAAGTGTCTGTTAGTCAAGGCCTCTTTGATAGTATATCCATCGGTAATTATCCCCTGTAGACCATCACCTAAAGTGGCCAAATCTAATGAGCTTATAACAGATTCTAAATCACCAATCACAGTTATTGTTTTACCAAATTTCTTCCACATATTTTGCATTCCTGGATGTGAATTCTCCAATTGGTTTAATTCCACGATTTTCCTACCCAATTCATTTTCACTTATAGCCATGGTTTTCCTCAATTTACTCAATCTTTCCAATTTATCACGTATACCACCAGTGGCTTTATAAATGGATTTAATCAATGGTCTGAACTCGGCTAGATCCAACACTTCGTCATATGGAGGCTGGAATTGTTTCAAAGTTTTCCTTTTCAAGCCCGAGGCTGGTAATTTGGATTTATTTATAGGTGAATATGAATTATAATCACTTTCAATGAAAAATTGAAATTCTTCATTTCTTATCAAGATTGGATTCGATGTAACTCTATTGAACCATATTTGGAAGTTATGTATGGTTTTCTTATAATCTTCTTCATTTTGAATACCATAATTCGTTGATGATACTGGTAATGAAGGAACAAAACATTCTGGATTAGCCCCATTTAAAAATTTGAAGAAAAGTTCAAATTCCTGATATGATTTCTTAATTCCTTTATAAGCCTTCTTTCTAAAATGACCCAGGTTTGTAGAGATGTCAAAAATTATACCAGGGTTCTCTTTCTTATTACTCAACGATCCTATTCTTTCAATCCCATGTACTTTAATAATGATCTTATAATTATGCTTCTTATCGAATCTTTCCGGTACAAGAGTCTCTACAGCATCATTTTTGTTAGGACTTGCTGGAGGGTTTACGCCCTGCGAACTCTTGGATTGAGCTTCACTGGCTTGTTCGTCTTCAGCTGGTGCCGTTGTGGTGGAAGTTGCCGTTGTTTGATCTATATCTGAATCTCTAGCTTCATCATCTGCGTAAGGATTGTGTTCAGGATTGTTATCTTCTTGGTCCTGAGGCGCTGGTTCTGCAAAAGGATTGTTGTCAAATTCATCTGGGTCGTACGGTATGGAGGACGACATTGTCTTACTGCTCTTCTCCAATGTCAATTGAGCTGGTTAGGTATGTACTTCGTAAAGGGGTGCTGTTGTTCTTTCCAACTGATTTGGTAGTCCCAATTTGCCCGCGATATCACCAGGTTTACCCGCCAGGACCTCTGCCTACGGTCCACCCAGTCTGCGGGCGGATTCCACAGAGAGAGCTCTGCCTAGCGCTGCCTAGCGCTGCCTGACATCCAGAAGGAGACCGAGTACAGAGATAAAGCTTTCTTCAAGTATGGGGAACACCTCTCAATGCTCAAGAGAACAGCCAGAAATGAGCCAAAGATTGATCCTGAAGCCGACAGAGGCCAATGACATACCTATCAAGGGTGTCATCTTCGACATGGATGGGACGTTGTGTCTTCCGCAATCCTGGATGTTTAGTGAGTAATTAAGGTCTGTTTGTTATTAGAGATGGAATCTAACCTTGTCTTGAAGCTGCAATGAGAGATTCGATTGGATTGGTAGAAAGAAGTGTGGACATCTTGGTCTTCATAGACGCATTGAGCGAAGAGAAGCAAATAATTGCCAAACAGAAGATTGCCGATGTCGAAGAAAGAGCTATGAAACAAATGGTGAGTTGTAATCAATTCAAAATTATGGTGAACAATACTAATCTGAACAACTTAGGAACCACAACCTGGTCTAGTGGATTTGATGAAAGTGAGTCGATATACCAGTGCCTGTTTGAGATGTGTGACTAATGAAATAACAGTTTTTGACCGACGAAGGCTTGTCAAAAGCTATATGCACGAGAAACTTGATAGTAAGTATTGAAAATCGAATCACAAACTGGATCTATACTAATCATTATCATATAAGGGCCCCGTGAATCATCTTGTTAATAGTTTCTTACCAGATGAGAAGTTCGAGCCTATAATAACTAGAGAATTCTTGCCTCCAAAACCACATCCTGCTCCAATCTTACATATTGCTGATCAATGGAATTTTGATCCAAAACATTTATTAATGGTTGGTGATTCTATAGATGATATGAAATCTGGTAAACAAGCCGGGGCAACTACAATATTGATCAAAACTCATGCAAATGTCCAGATAAGGGATATAGAACATACAGATTATGTGATTGACAGATTGGATGATTTGATCGGAATGATCAAAAATGGTATAATATTAAAATGATTATAAATATAATTTGCATTTCAAAACGTTGTCAATTTCTTTATTTTCCATAATGATAATTTATATTGTAAAAATCCAGTCGAAATTGCAATCAACGGATCAATTCGTTCATTATTGACGTAAATCCAGAAATCAGTACCACTTCTATTACGGAACCTTACCATCCCAATTCTTTCTATTGAATTATCTAATAAATCTTTGGACAGTTTTTCAAGATACCCATTTGGTCTCCAACTATAATGCATTGAATTTTTGGAAATCTTGAATGTTGATGTCTTGAACGAATTTCTAATATGAAGAAATATCTTGGATAGTTTTCGACTTTCAAAATTTTTCAAATCTTCATTCACTCCAATATCTTCAACTTCTCCTAAATCCATCCTATTGAAAACCAAATTTTCTGCAAGACTGGAGTCAATATAGGGAACCCCACTATGTAAGTATGGCGGCGGTGGAGAGATCGATAAACTGAACCTTGAAGAATTCACATCTTCATTATTTGATCGCAATTCTGTTGTACGAGTTTCTGGAGACATTGTGCTCGGCGCTGTGCTTTGAGCTGCGCTATCAACAGCTGCTGCGGAATTTGAATATCTATTAATCAGTGGAAATTGAACATAATGTTTATGTAACAGCGAGCCAACACAAATAATAACCAATTCAGTTCTCTCGTTATTTGTTGCGTTGATAAGTGCCCATTCCTCTTTAAACAGTCTCTTTCGACTCGACTTCTTGACAATTTTATAGATCAACAAGTTCCTGGAATCGAAAACACCATATTCTTCTTCTTGTTGGCTAGTATCTTTTAATATATGGAATCCAGCAGCGTCATCAAAATTTAAAGGATAAAACCTTTTGTTCATCTCCAATTTCCGTTCCCTCCTATATGATATATCTTCATAAACCGCATCAACACAGAAGGTAACACCACATACAAAGACCAACCCTAACAAGTAATCCATGATAGACAAGGATTTTAAAAGCCTTCGCTTGTAATATTCTTAAAGCTGACCCACGAACAAAACTGTGTTTGTGAAATTTCAAGACGCAAGCGCTGTCGATTGAACAGATTGTCGGAATGTCTACCAGTCTGTAAAGTTCTAAGCTCGATCGGATGCGCCAGTCACGAGCTAATGAGATTTGTCTAATATTAAGTGATGATACTTGAGATATGCGTATTCTATGGCTTTTTTTTTGTATCACATTCTATTTTTTTTTTTGTGATATAACTACAATAGTTTTTTTTTTGTGTCAAATGACATCTTTCTTTTTTTTTTAATGTCGTATCAATTTGATTGACTATCTCATAGCTAGGATGTTCAGGGTTCAAGCGACTGGTAAGCTCATCTTTTGAATAGATAGCTAAGCAAGCGCCAAAGAATAAGTGTACATTCAGCTCATTTCCACATCAGCGGTATTGGATGTGTCTTCTGCAGCAGTGGCTGGTGGTATTGGTGTGAATGATGGCCTCACAGACTCATCCCATTCTTTCTCCAATGAACCCACATTATCAAGTTTGACGTCTTCGTTTATGAATCTTTCAGCATGGAACCTATCGTTAAATGTAATATTGATACCTGATTCTTTATTTGTAACATCAGAAACATTTTCGCCAAAACTGGCGAGAAGCTTGCTCAATTCTTCATTCTTTGGATCAGATATATTTTTCACAGTAACCGTTCTGGTTCTTAAATCTAATTTTCTATTATATGATGCATTTGAAGGCTTTTGGTATGGATTGAAACCACCTCTCCCCCTAGATGCACCACCTCTACCTCTTCCTCTCCCTCTTCCTCTAACTGGAACAACAGGAATCGAACCGTTCAGTTTAGATTTGTCAAATTCGATAGCTTCTGTACTAATACCCAAACTTGTCATTTCATTCTGAATCTTGTTCACCTTCTGTCTAATAGCTTCCTCGTTTTGAGGATTAGCCTTCAATTCACCTTCAAGATTGGAGAGCTCGAGCTCATAATTAGCCAACATTTTTTCTTTCAAAGCAATGACCTCCTTAATCTTAGCATCTTGTGCCTTCTTTTTAGCCAACCTTTCTTCAAATGCTTTTTGTCTTTCTTCTTGTTTTTTTTTAAATTCATCAATATCAAATGGTTCTTCAGCTGGAGGTTCTTCAACTTGAGCATTTTCAGCATCCTTCTTTCTGAAAAACACCTTGACAAATCTGTTATCAAATATTGGGGTTGGTGATGTCCATGCCTTTTTAGCAGCAAAAGGACTGGCAAATTCAACTTCAGCGATCCTACTAGTCAAATCAATTAGTACATTATCGATAGCACCAAATCTTGAAAAATAAGCTCTCAACAGTTGTTCATCGAGTTTGTCTGATGGCAAGTTGGCAACGATTAAATGTTTAGCATTAGGGACTTCACTTTGTGAGATGATACTTTTCAGCTTTTCTCTTTGTTGGTTTCTATTATTTGCAGCATCGGATTTAGGATCTTGATTTTGAGCACCAGCAAACCTTCCTCTGGCTTGCTTTCTCTTGTAGTCTGATGGAGCATTTCTGTAAGATGTTGGGTCAGGGGTATACAAAGGAGGCTCATTTTCAGTCTTTGTTTGAGCAGAATTCCCACTAGTCAATTTGGCACTTTCAGCTTCAAAAGATCTGGTTTGTAAAACATTGACAATTTCAAAAGCAAACGACTTGCTGTTTTCAAGAAAGTCATCCAATTGGTCTTCTAGCAATTTCACTAGCTCGTCACCTTCCACTTGATTATTCAACAAGGCGACAATATAATCAGCTAAGACAGCTGGATCAGCATCGGACAGCTCACCAACTCTCTTCACCAACCAAGGCTTCAACTTTGGGACATCTTCCTCCTTCAATGGCATCTTCTAGCTATTGAATTGAGTCTATTGTATAGTTCTTAACGATAGCGCCAATTAAATGTTAATATGTGAGCGTAATAATCAACTATTTAGGGATAACCTTTAAAATCAAATTAATCACTAAGCGCTTTAAAATTCGCGACAACGCTCTTTCGCAAAAATGCTCATTTACCGGAAAGGGAAAAACGGTGTTTTCAGCGAAAATGGCGAAGAATAGTGCTGCAAATTGGCGCAATATGTTTCCGTTTCGAGTCAATAATATTGACTTCCTTCATATATGAGCTGAAAACCAAAACATCATCAATGTATGTTTTGTTGATAGTGGAAAGATATATTCTTATGCGATAGACACTATTGATCAACAAGCAGTAAAAGTATCGGTCTACACCGAAATGGCGAGATAAATATTCCCAAACTGGCGTGATTAGAGATTGATTACGCCAAAATGTCGGAAAATTTCATGGGATTATTTATTTGAACATGCGATGAGCAAAAGCCAACATCAACAAAACCAACACTTTGTAAATTAGACCACAGACGCTCAACTCCACATACTACAATAGACAAAAAGATGACGTACGTGATAACGGCTATTGCCCATGCCAACCAAATCCAACCATCTGCCTTTATGGAAGTCACAAGATTCATTGAGTCATTACCTATTAAAATAAATAACGTCAAGACATTAAGTGAAGAACGTGTCTTTGATTTCAGCTGTTCATTGATTATGAGTGATAGTGAAGTCACTAAAGAGCATGAATCCGACATCTTCTCCAAGATCAAAGATGCTATCTTGGAATGGGAACATGGTGATGAAATAGATTTGATTTTCCAAAAGAATGATGAATTCCGTCAAAATAAGAAATTGGTTATCTTCGATATGGATTCAACATTGATCTACCAAGAAGTTATCGAATTAATTGCTGCTTATGCCGGCGTTGAAGATGAAGTGGAAAAGATCACTACCGCTGCTATGAATGGTGAAATCGATTTCAAAGAATCATTAGCTAGAAGAGTCAAATTATTGAAAGGTATTGATGGTACAATTTGGGAAGATTTGAAAAAAAAACTAGAGTTCACCAAGGGCGATTTCGAATTGACCAAAGCCTTAAAGAAAACAGGAGCCACACTAGCTGTGCTAAGTGGTGGATTTATTGAATTGGCAACTTTTGTGAAGGAAACTTTAGGTCTCGATTATGCCTTCGCCAACAATCTGAACACCGAAATCAACGCTGAAGGTAAGAAAGTCTTCAATGGTGAAACGATTGGTGATGTTGTTGATGGTAACAAGAAGGCTGAATTGGTGAAATTCATTGCTGAGAAGGAATCCATCGATTTAAGAGCTGCTGTTGCGGTTGGTGATGGTTCGAACGATTTACCAATGATGGGTGTTTCAGGATTTGGTGTTGCATGGAACGCTAAACCAAGAGTTCAAAAATTGGCTCCATCAAAGCTTAACACTGACAGCATCAGCGACATCTTATATATCTTTGGATACACTGATGATGAGATTAAAAAACTACTAGAATAAACCACCTACAATGTTCATTTCAATACCTACAACATAAAAACATTACAAAATGCAATAAACAGTTCTTCAATTATAACACAAACTAGATAAGACCTATAGCTTCACTTCTTCTTCCCTTGTACCCTTGTATCGATTATACGACCTTTTACAACACCTTGTAAACCATTAAACAGAAGTACATCATCACCATCTTTCACAGTTTTCAAAGGAACGTGTCTTTCAACAATGATCCCCTTTGTCAGCAATAAATGCCTCACAACACCACATAAACATCCTGATGCTAGTGGTGGTGTCACCCATTCTTCTTCGCCTGTCTTTGGATCTTTTTGTTTGAATGCCACATTGGTGATTGAACCTTCAGTTACTTGATTTGCACTATTGTATAATAAAACTTCTTGTGGCTCATCTGTATTTGGGAATAAAGAGCGTTCTCTAGCTTCATTATAACGATCTCTATTTGTGGTTTTGAAAGAAGTGAATGGTGAGATTGGAATGGGTTCACTATCAATATAGACGTTCCAAATGCTTGATGTATAATTTTCAAATGAGTTGAATCCATCAAAGAGATTATATCTCTGAGGAGTTGAATACGTTGCAATCTTCACTTCACCTTCTTTGTCTATGGTCAATCGTATTCTATATGAGTTTGACTTGTCCAATGTCGAGATAGCTTCGTTCAATTTGAGTAATAGTTTTTCTCTTGAGATCTCAAATCCGAATTGGAAATATTTCATGGTGAAGTTTAATCGGTGGAAATGTTCATCGAATAGAAAGAATAGCTTTGAGTTATCACCCGTTGGCTCGAATAGCTCTGGGTCAACGGAATTGGTTAACAAGGGATCATACCTTAAGGTGCTTAGTATTTCAAACGGTATATCTTGATGGTTGAATTCTTTGTTGATGTATTGTTGTTCAATTTCTTCGACAGTTCTGGTGTAACTTTTCAGTTTTTCTTCGTCTACCTCATTTGATTTAGGCATATTGGAGCCCAATTTCCTATAACCTGTTGATGACATGTCACACTAGTGGAGAATAAAGAATTGTGAATTTATTATACAATAGTCTCTATGAGGCTCGGTTTTACAAACTTTTTGAAACCGCGATTTCGTGTCAAGTCCGACACACTACATGATGATTCAAATATACAAATAACATAATCATTATAACGTATCAACCATATTAAAACCAATAAAGACAAATCAGATAATAACCATATAATACAAATAGACGGAATCAGACAACCGTGAGACGATCAAACATAATCAGCAGAGATGAAATCTCTTCTCAATTCTATTCTTCTGGAACCATGTAATCTTCTCAAATAATCCATTCTTTCAGGAATTTCAGATTTCAAGTATTCATCATCTCTAGGAGTCCAAATACCATGAACGTTTTGTGGTGGATTTTCACCTGTTTTCAAGAAAATTTCAACAAATTTTGGAATTAGGATTAAATCACCACAAACACTTGTAATGATAAAAGTACCAAATTTTTTCTGTATACCTGCCTCTGCATATAACGCAGTGATCAATTGCTCAGCATCATTACTTTGGTATGAACGATTGACAATCTCTGTGATTTTATCCACAACGGTGATCAATGGTTGGAATTCAAAGAACCTAGCAGTGACTAAATCACTTGTTAGGAAATCTTCAGGTTGTGGTGGGTTATTTAGTCTATGAGCAGCAGCAACAGCGGCAGCGGCATGCGAATCAAAGAAGTCTTGAGATTGGTTCAATCCAGATAGTTCAGTTTGATCACCAGATGCAAATAAATTGTTTGCATCGTGAGGTTGTTCACCGTTCTTCTTCTTCTTGTTTGTTCTTTTAGATTTCCCAGCTTGTTGGTCGTATTGATCATTATGCTCGGTTAATCTTTCACCAACTTCTTCATCAATATCATCTTCTTTCTTGGATCTCTTCTTGGATTTCAAATGTTTACCTGTGAAATTTTTGATGGATTCAGGTTCTCTTCCGTTTTCCTTTTCACTTGTATAGAAATCGATATATTTATCAATACCGTATGGAATGACGAATTTTCTATAACGATCTCTCCAAGCAGATCTCGTATGGTTTGGGTATTCTTTGGCCAAAGCATCGAAAAATTTCCCAGGTAATATGACTTCTTTTGGATCACGTTTATAATCCTCACCTTGCTTTTCCAATAAGTTTTCTCTAACAAGTGTACATAATCTAAAATCTTCATCGGCTGTGAACTTTGTTTTCAAAGTACTTGGTAATTTATCAGCAATGATTGGTTGATTGTTTTCATCCAATATCAAATCCCCACGAGCATCTGTAGCATACACATAGTCTAGCGTTTGAGCTAAGAATGTTCTATAACGATAACGAACAGAGTTACCAGTGTGTCTACCGATTTGGTCAGCAATTTCTTTGAACAACAGATGAGTAGAACGACGATTTGGATTTCTTCTAACAGTCTCCAAAATGATGGCATCTTCCTCTGGAGTGAACCCATTCTTGTTTGGAGCAGGATGATTTTCCAAAACATCGGCAGCAGCAGCAGCAGATTGATTCGCAACAGCCAAAGCATTCTCAACATCATCATCCTTATGCTGTGAATTACCACCATGATCATTGTGTAAGTAAGTTACCAATTGTCTGACATGCTCGCTTTCCGCAGCAGCATTGGCATGATACAATTTATAATTTTCAACTTTTTGTAATGATTTTTGATCAACAGATTCATAAACAAATCTAGGGTCAATCGCATCGCGTAAAGGGTCATGATGCTTAGACAAATAGTAGCCGGCACTTGGGTCTTCTATAACTTTACCACCATGGTCCTGTAAAACAATTTGTTGTTAGTATAATGTATCTCATTTAGATCGTAATGGATTCAAAGTACTCACGGTAACCAACTTGACCAAATTTTCTCTATCATCTTCATTGATAGGAATGAAAATCTGAAGAGGTTCTCCTTGACTATTGGAGAATAATTTCAGATCACTTTGACTATCACATTTGTTAGTTCTGTTTTGGAGCACTTTGACATATAAACACGTTACATGACAATTTCTCGCTAGACAAAGGGGGAAAAAAAGGGGGCGAAATCACTCACTTGATCAGTTCATGGTCGATATTATCATTTTCAGTGTTTGGAACACTTTCAAAGGCATCATCAGAGCTCATCTTAACTGTTTAGACCGTTGTCACTTTGTTTGTTTACCTTTTGAATCGGTTGTTATGCAAGATGTTCTGGCAGGTTTGGATGGTGTGTGGAAGTGCTGGAATGGTGTTTGTTTGTAGATTTTGCGGATTTGGATTTTTTGTTGTTGAAGAAAATTTTCGACGGGTTGAATTCCGAGCAATCATTCCGAGGGTGGGAATGTTATATAGTCAATTAGGAGCATCAAGAGATGGGTGTTTATCATAATCTGGGGATTCGTATCGTCGAATTGCCGAATAAAGGTGTCAGTTTTCACGTGGAGTATGAAGCGTAAGATCTTATCTACAATTTTTACAAGTTACACCAATTCGATCACTACATTGTATTAACTTCAATTCAATTCTAATTTCTATGATTGAAATATTGTACATTTAAAAATGAAAAAATCAAAATGTGTCATCATAACTGCATCTATAATAAGATTAAACCTTTTTATAATATTATTTTTATTTGAGCAATTTCAAGCAATTTATAAGTTGGCAGTAATTTTTTGCTTTAAAGCGTTTGGGTTAGCACCAATAACCTTGTCAACAACAGCACCGTTCTTGTAGAAGATGATGGTTGGCATGGAGCTAACTTCTTGTTCTTGAGCGACTGAACCTAATTCATCAACATCCAATTTGAAGAATTCAGCATCAGAGTATTCTTTAGAGAATTTTTCCAATAATGGAGCAATCATCTTACATGGACCACACCATGTGGCAAAGAAGTCGACAACGACTAATTTGTCTTGGGCGATGGCTTGTTTGAATTGATCAGCAGAGGTGATAACGGTAACCATTGTGTATGTGTATGTGTATGAGTTTCTGTGTTGATTAAATCAATTGACTTGATGTGGTTTGTTAATGACAAGTTTGAATGTTTCCAAAGGATCTGTTCGGGTTTTTATATCAATTTCCCGATTACAAATTGTGGCCGATTCTTTTTCTCGAACTCGGTGTCTTTGTCAGCCTGTGCTCACTGGGATCTCTGTGCACTATATACTACTAATTAGTAACGAGAATGTCATTACTAAAACTGATAGAATTATCTAGAAAATCAGTGACACATAATCTCTTCATAAATGATTGTTTTCTGTATCTTACTTGTAAATGCTCTTAATTTAAATCAAGCCAACTAAGACTTGCACCCTTCCCCAACAGTGCGTAATTCACAGTACCAGGAATGGCGTATATTTGAGCACCATGAGAACCAGAGAAAGATCCAGAACAAATTCGCGTAAAGTCTCCACAGGAAATACTTAACGTTAAAGGATCCTTTGGTTGTTGATAAAGAGATTCAATAAAACAACGAGCCGCCAAAGCAATCCAGTAAGAATGTCACAAACAACATATGAAGTGGGTATAGATGAGAGCGCACTAGAATAACAGAAATCACTAACTGTGTATCAAGCGAATTGACTCAGATCCACATTTCTTTCGTGTGATCAAGTACTTTAGACCTTCAGATTATGGGGCATGGGCTATAGGTTCGGCTTCAATGCCAGCTCTATTCACAGCATTGGAACATCTGGACCCTGTCAATGGGAAAAGCTTCACAAGACCACCTGCTAGTCTTCTTCGTGTCTCATCTTTGATTGGTGTTATTGGTGGATTTTTCCTTGCCTATAATCGTTCAACAAAGAGATTCTGGGGAGTTAGTGAAAACGCAAGGGAAGTCACAATGGATAGATATGAAATGAAAGCCAAGTTGAGTAATGGTGAGAAACCATATGGTGAACCAAGTCTTGAACCTTGGCTACAAGCTGTTGCGGCAAGAAATTCCACCAATTCTCAAATGCTTTTACCAGTCTTGCCTTTTTTCAACCTTGTCAATCATCCGCATCATGATGTTGACTTCAAGAGATATTACGAAGTCAGACCAGGTGAAGAGTCCTGGTCCTTTGTTCTTCCTCCATTTGAAGAAGTGTCCAAGTTATTGGGTGCCTGAAAGGCCTAGAACACACGCCCTTTCTATTTATTCCTTATTTATTATCGAACAACTATTTATTTATCTATTTATTACATACTAATATTCATCATCAGTCAATACATCTCAGTATAAATAGAGAGTCGTAGTTTTGGCTATACGGAAATCTTAACTATTTGGAGAAAATCCTTACATAATCCCGCCAGCTTTTTTTTTCGGTGCTGTCAGCGATCTTGGAGTTTTTATAAATGTCAAGGAAATTACCAAAGTTGAGATCACAATCTAGTACAAGGCTTTAGGAAACGAGAACAATCCCTGGTGGACCACGTAATTTCCCAGATATCACAATATTCATATAGAAAACGATGTCAACAAAACTAAACATCTTAGTCCCTGTCAAAAGGGTTATTGATTTCGCCATCAAACCAAGAATCAATAAAACCAATACTGGTATTGAAAAAACAGGTGTGAAATTCAGTATCAATCCATTCTGTGATATTGCTGTAAGTAAGAACTCAATCATATCAGCATAGTTACAACTACTGACTGAATTTCCAAGGTCGAAGAAGCCGTTCGTATCAAAGAAGCCAACAAAGGTCTTGTGAATAAAATCCACGTTGTTTCAATTGGCCCATCAAAAGCTCAAGATATTTTACGTCAATCTTTAGCCAAAGGTGCTGATACTTCAACTTTAGTCGATGTTGGCGAAGAAGAAATCGAACCAATATCAGTAGCCAAGATCTTGAAGCAAGTTGTTGAAAAAAATCAATCGAATTTAGTCATTTTAGGTAAACAAGCCATTGATGATGATTCAAATCATACTGGTCAAATGCTTGCCGGTCTATTGAAATGGCCTCAAGCCACCAATGCTGCCAAAGTTGAAGTGAAAGGCGAAGAAGTTTTTGTCACTAGAGAAATCGATGGTGGTGAAGAAACAGTTAAATCCAAATTACCATTAATCATAACCACTGATTTACGTTTAAATGAACCTCGTTATGCAACTTTACCAAATATGATGAAAGCTAAGAAGAAACCATTGGAAAAATTGAAACTAAGTGATTTCGATGTCGATACTACCAAACGTATTGAAGTTTTAAAAGTTGAAGAGCCACCTGTTCGTAATGCAGGTATTAAAGTTGGTAATGTTGATGATTTAGTTGCCAAATTAAAAGATTTGAAAGCTATCTAAACAGTGTGAACTTAAAGAGCGCATAGAATGGATTTAAACAAACAAAATCAATACAACATACTTAATTAGAATTGATTTTATCGTAGTGATCTAAAGTGTAGTACAATCTTGAACGAAACATTGTCCCTCCCACGACTTTTTTTTTGGGCACCTGATCCGAAGAGAACGAATCCCCATACTTTCCAAATGATACAATATTCCAAAGGATACGACTTTCTCAAGTATTGAAATCCCTATACACTGCTAGAGGGCTAAGTGATACAATGGCCACACTATCCAAATCAATTGAGTTCTTGGAACCACTCATCAGCAAGACAAACTTCAAGGAAAAACCTTTGGTTATCAGCATATCGGGACCTCAAGGATCTGGGAAATCTTACCTATCCTCCAAATTAACACAATACTTAACAAGGACATATCCAACTTTGAAATCAATCACAATATCTACCGATGACCTCTATTTGAAACATGTGGATCAAAAAAGATTGGTTGCAGAACATCCAAATACAAAATTGTTGAATGGGAGGGGCTTACCAGGGACTCATGATGTTGAATTGGGGTATAGTCTATTATCAAGAGTTGTTAATAAAGAGTCTGGGTTCAAAATACCAACGTATAACAAAGCCGCATTCGATGGAGAAGGCGATAGAAATGATCAAGAGTTTTGGCAAGTTGTGGATAAACCTGTTGATATACTGATTGTGGAAGGTTGGTTTAATGGGTTTTTACCTTTTGAACATACGGCGGGAGTAGAGGCAAAATATAGATCTTCTACATTGTTACAGTCATTCCCAATCGATGATATTTTTGAGATCAACTCTTATCTTGATGAATATGTCAAGATTTGGGAGTTTTTCGACGCTGATATTTTTTTCGATACTGAAGATATTGATTATGTTTATAATTGGAGAATTCAACAAGAACATGAATTGATTGCAGAAAAGGGTACAGGAATGACTGATCAACAAGTGGAGGATTTCATAAGTAGGTATATGGTTGTTTATGAATTATATTATAAGGATTTCACACAGAGAGGTACACCATCTACACCAAAAGGTCAAAATTTGAGAATAAAAATTGATGAAAATCGTGTTATTGAAAAAATTGAGCAATTTTGAATCGCCATGATGCTATAGATCTGAGTTTGTGTGTTGGCTATCATCAGATAATAAGCTAATAAATTGAGAATTCAAGTTGGAGCTAGGGGTCAATGTTGTAGTTTTGGACAATAAGTTGGATTGGTTTGTTTTATCACTCAAAACACTTCTTTTCCTTGATTTATATGTACTTCCAGATAGCAGATGATCACTTATTGGCTCACTTAGTATACATTTAGACCTAGTTTGATAAGTTCTGGGATGTATTTTGCTAAGTGATCTTCGTTTTTTATTACTATTTGTACTTTTTTCATTAGCCAAAGCGACAACTGGCCGTGTTCGTGGTGAGTCTTGAGTGAGTTCTGATTCCTCTTGAATATAGTTCAATGAGCTGTCAGGCGTTAGCGGTCTATGTTGATGCGCACTTCTTGGGACAGGTATACCGGATTTAAATGAAGCAAATTCTTGTGAAAGTTGATTTTGTGAAGATGCTAATGCTCGTAGCTCACGACGAAAATCAATCTGAAAATTTTGAGAGTCCTCTAGTTTTTTTAAACAGTTGTTCATCGTATCACTCAATTTTTGAAAATTTGCATTCGCTTGTTTCTGCATGTTATCTTTTTTGACGTATTGAGTATTGATTTTTTGAAGGGTATTGATAACAGTTTGTACTTTTCTGTTCAATTGGAAAATTGGGTCAGTTTTCTGCGAGTGTGACGATGTTTGGGTTTTATTCATATGGGAGCATAAATCTTCAACATTTGATTTTGTTGACTCAAGCATGTCTAAAATCTGGGGTAAGCGATCTTGACTTAACGTGGCATGTCCCTTGTTATTTTTCGATAAAGCCCTTGTAGCTGATAAGATATTTGATGTTGATTTGGAAAAGGACTTCAGTGTATTGTCCAACAGTTTTGTAGATGAATCTTTCCAAGACTTAAACTCGTTTTTCAATTCAGTCGATGTGTTCTTTATGGATTCTGAATTATGTGTCATCTCAATAGTCAACTTCTTTGCTTTGTCTCTCAAATCTATTGACTCTAGCTCCAATCTACCAGCCCAGGTAATCAACTCTTTATTGATAGCATCCTCGTCAAGCTCTTTTGCTACCTCTTCGACTTCATCTTCACCATCATCTGTATCACTAAAGTTCGTAAAATCTTTGATCATATCCTCAACCTCTCCCAAGCCATCGTTTTCCTTCTTTTCCACCATCTTATCGTTCTCTTTTCAAACCTTTCAACAGTATTATGGCTTTCAATATCAGCAGAGTTCCTCAAGTCTACCGACGCAAATTATAGACGGGAATTCCACTATTTATATATTTCTAAATTAGCCGCCGAGTAACAACTTGGAAAAACAAAACATTAGAAAGCTTCTACGATTGATCGTTAAACACCGAACCCATAATTCATAATCCGTTTTATTATCCTTTTTATTAACTCTCTATTAGTAACCTTCAGTTGAAATCAGGTTTTGTTCTTCACGAGAAGCTTCTCTCAAGCTTCTTCAATGCTTTGCATCTTTGACAATTCGCTGTACGTTTTTGGAACAGCTTTCCCTTTAATTGGTGACCTAGAAATACCAGATAGTGGGTATTCTTGGTCAGTAACATCATGGAACCACGGGTGGTTCATAGCCTGTTTGATGTTTAGTCTTTGATCTGGATCAACCACAAGGAGCTTGCTTATAAGGTCAAGTGCCAAATCATCAAT
Source organism: Hansenula sydowiorum (assembly GCA_030574735.1). Classification (NCBI taxonomy): domain Eukaryota; kingdom Fungi; phylum Ascomycota; class Saccharomycetes; order Phaffomycetales; family Wickerhamomycetaceae; genus Hansenula; species Hansenula sydowiorum. The sequence goes on from JAJMFN010000310.1 coordinate 35,431, forward strand.
TTTATCAAAGTATGGACTATAAAACGCATATTTCCCAGCAATGATTTGCTCTCTCATGTTAGGTGGCCCTAGTTCATCACTGAAAGGTGGGAATCCGACCAAACAGACGTATAGTAATACACCGGCACTCCATAAATCAATGTTCTTTGAATATTTTCTAGTAGAACCTAGAACTTCTGGCGCAACATAAGCTGGTGTACCACATAACGTGTTTGTGAATTGGAACTCACCAATAAATTTTGCCAATCCAAAATCTGCAATCTTCACAGATACATCCAATTCATCATCGTCCCATGGCCCCGTGGCTCTTTGGCTTGATGACGTTCTTGGTGTGATATTTAGTAGGATGTTTTCAGGTTTAATATCTCTATGGATGATATCTCTATCATGCAAATACAATAAACCACTTAACAATTGCCTAAAAATGGCCTTTGTTTCACCTTGTCTCAAGTTTTGCTTATTCACAATTCTAGTGAACAACTCACCGTCGTTAACTTTCTCCAAAACTAGGTAGGTGTTGAAAGAATACTTGTTGATGGGTTCAGTATATGTACCAATCAACTTCACAATGTTTTCGTGTTGAATACTCATCAAAACTTCAAGCTCTTGATTGAATTGTTTGGTACTTTTGACATCATCAGTAGTTTGTGGCTTGAACACTTTGACAGCAAACGATTTACCAGTAGTCTTATTGATCGCTTCTTTCACAACAGCATAATGACCTGATCCTAGTTGTCTCCCGACGACATATTCATCAAAAAATGATTTTTTAACCTTGGAGCTGAGCTCGTTGGGTATATTCTCCTTGTTGTCGTTTTCTTCATCTCTTTTGTACTTGAAGATGAATGCACCACTTTTAGCAAAGTTCAACTTATCACCATTCTTCAAAAGCAAACTTCTCCCCGAGATCCTTGCTCCATTGACGAAAGTTCCATTAGAGCTATGATCAATCACGTTCAGGAAATAACTCTGTGAAATATCATTCCAAACGGTTATAAATTCACAGTGTTTTGTTGAAATATCGGTACCTTTAAGAACAATGTCATTAGCCCTGCTTCGTCCCACAATCACTGAAGACTTGTTGGGTATCACAAGATGGGCATCATCATTCAAACTATAGAGCTTTCCAATCCCAATGCTCGCCACTGTAGTATTAGACCGTTTGAAAACAGATGAATCTTCATCCGATAAGTTTCTAACCTGGGCCATTAATGTTAGTATAAAAGAAAACTGTTTTCAAAGAGCGCAATCAACGTACTCTTTTATTGCCCAAAGGTGTGATTGACATCTTTGCTGTTCTCGCTATTCTCTTTCCGCAAGCTGTTGATTGATGAAGTAAAGACTACACTGATCAGATCTAGGTTTTCTCTCGATTGAGGTGGGATTTTTTTGCAGTGTATATGTCAAAAAAATTGTAAACAACGCGAAAACGCGGTATAGTGCTTAGTCATAGCTGGCGCACCTCTCCAGTTTTCAAACACTTTCCCAATATCTATTAGTCTGACAGCTCTGAGAGAAATAAAAATAGTCTATATGTATTATTATCTATATTATCAATCATTTTTAGTATATTTCAATATAATTAACAATTAATATTGTTGCAGTAACGTAATCTTGTTTTTTTTTTTTTTTAATGTTAACCATGTGTATTGTTTTTGCGCAATTTTCACATTATATATACTGAGCTATAATATTTCTATATATGTATGTTTAAAATCTTTGCATAAAATATGTAGATGTTTCTGGATGCTAACTGCTTATTGATTCAGCCCTTACCCTTTAGTCTTCTTTGGCATTCCTGCTAGCTTCTAGAGTATCTTAGGGTCAGAATATCCTAATATAATTAGTTTGCCATTTGTATATTGATTTTACGTGCGATATTTACATCAATATATACTAGCGGCTATATATATATGTGATTATTCTATTATATTATATTAAAACATCATGTTGTTCAAAACAAGGCTTCGACCAGATCTCATTTTTACTACAATAAAAGAGGCGTATCCTAAAACATATCTATTAATAAATGTAAAGTTTTGTTGGCGTTCTCTCACTTATTTTCATGATCATCGATGTAATAATGCCCCACAATAGTCTTCAATCTTTAGCACTTCCAACATGTACTTCAACTCTTTCAAGCTTTTCGATTGTGGATTCCAAGTCTTATACGATTCGATAAACTTGCCAATCCAAATATGTGAATTAATGTTTTTGATTTTTTTGAAATCATCAACGAATGCATGTAAAGTCCATATCAAATTATATTCGTTATCAAGAATTGAGTCGTTGACTATATCCATTGTAATTTTTTTGGGCTTCAACAGAGAGGTAGTACTCAATGTATTCTTGATTGCACTTAAAAAATCATTCTTATCCAAATGATCACCAATGTTTGTGGTTGAGCTGAAGAATTTGTTGAGTTGTATAAGTAGTCTTGTGCTCGAATGTCCTAAATTATGGGAAATCAACAATATCTGGAAAAGTATGACTTCAAAAGTATTATCATAATGAGATCCTAGCATATGCATAGATCTGAAAATATTCGGGTGCTTCAAATGAATGGCCAATGAGCCCGGAATAGAGTTTAGCGTTCCTATGATGGTAAATTTCACATTATGCTGCTCCAAAAGGGGTTTCAATATTTGATTAAAATCTGGACAATAACTTATACTGGCCTTGTTAGAGTCATCTAAATGTGGCCCGGGTACGATTCCATCAACACTCAATAATCCAAACTTTTTAGTATTTGTGAACAAATTTCTATTGATCAATATATCCAAAAGTTTTGCACTTAAAGGTACTGAGTATTCATAGCCTGCAAAGAAAACAACATCTATCTTTTTGAAGTGTTCTCTCCAATTGATCAACAATTTGAATAGATCTTCAAACGAGTTATCATTGATCTTTGCAGCCTCCAAGGAAACGCTCTCGATTTGATAGTAATAGCTTGTTTCTTTATCAGCATACCAGTCTTTGATAGACTCAACAGCTAATGAGCTCAATGTTTGAGCTGATAAATTCCCACGAGCTCCCTTAGAACCACCAACAACCGATATCACCAGGATATATTGCACCAATGGTTTATGCAAATTCTTTTTGATATATATGTGCTTTTCAGTGGGATAGTTGTAATACAGTTCAGTTGCTATCCGAACTTTTGTCTTATATGTGATTTCTCTGTAACAATCTTGTATTTTGGGAACAACTTCACCAACTTCGCCACTGATCTTGCCAACATGAGCAGGATATTTGTTCATTTCCACAGGAGAAGCTTCCGTTTTAGTATCCAGCACTGAAGCCTCACCATATTTCCTATCATTATAGTGATTTTGATACCAAGCCCAAACTGAATCAGGATTTTGTATAGCTTTCTTTGCCTCTTTCAAATTCTTCTTCAGCTCGATTGAGCTCAATAGCTCCTGGTTCAAGTCTTCTTCGCTATGCCTATTCTTCGGCCAGATCCATCCAAACCACCCGTTGTCAGATGGTGTTGCCGATGTCAGAGTCGACGAATGTTCAGATTGGTTATCAGGCTGTCTTTCTCGCTGATATGGCAGAGCTGAGAGTTGATTTGCAGGGAAATTGAAAGTATCTCTCGACACATACGACAGCGGATTGATCCAGCTGTGCCATACTTGTACGCGCTGCACAGTATTATTTGACGGTATTATAGCATGAGCTTCTTGCTCTGTAGTCTCTGTTGTTGTACCTGGTGTTGTTGTGATGGCACCAACTTGTGGATCTCGAACTTGTGGAGATTGCTCAGGCCGTACTGGTGGGTTTCTATTGACAGTAGAGTCATATGGCACACTTGTGGTTTCCAATGGGTCTATAGATGATAGCTTTCTTTGGGTTTGTTCTGCCGAACCTTGCTTCTTCTTCCAGTACTTCCAGGCTGTTGATAGATTAGATGAGCTCAAATCCTCATTTGTGGACTCCTGTATGCTTCTGATGGTGGAGTCTGACTGTAATTCTTCTTTAACTGAACCCTCTGGCTCCATAGTAGCTCAATATAGCAGCCTTTACTCTCAGAAAGTGAAACGAAAGCTTGAGACTCTGATTAAACAGGAGATATCTCCTATTGTTTCGGTCTGAGTTGTGGTTGTGTATAAACCTGGCAAGCCCAGCTTTCACAAATTCGCGACGATAATAAGAGATAACAACAATTGGAACAACAAATAAATGGAAACCCACAATCAACCAAGAAGAAAAAAACAACAAAGATATACTGTCAATTGATTGATTGCATATAATGGCAGACATACCAGTGTGGAAAAGCTCTATCCTAAGAGGGTTGAAAGATAGAGATGTTGTGGAGAAATCAAGTTTTAACGATGTGTATCCAAATTGTGAGTGTTCCTAAGTGTACTAGATTTGATAAATCGTAACTAACCGGTGTGTGCTCAGTGGAGTCACTTTATGAGAGACTAAGGCAAGCTGAAAGTGATCTCTCCAAGCTGCAAACTACAGATGCTCATGGGTACGTAAAGCTCGTTTTTTCGTTTTAAGGGGCATGATCTAACACGACTGTTGAAGCGAACTTCAATCGCTGCTATCAAGAATCGAAGAGCTTCAAACCCAGGTCAAAACCACCGCAAAAGAATTGCAGGATAATAAGCAGCTGTCAAATACACTCCAGGTCCAGAACACCAAATTAACGAGGGAAAATACATCCTTGACTAGAGCTGTCACAAGACTTACAAATAAGCTAAACACACAAACAGAAGAGTATCACCACAAGAACAAATCGATAGAGCTTGTCAATGACGAAATTGTTTCACTATCCATTCAAAACAATCTGCTCACTGATAGAATTTCCAAATTGGAGAAAGAAAATGGTGATTTGGTGCAAAGGTGGATTGACAAAGTCAAGTCTGATGCTGACAAGATGAACGAAACAAATGCCTTTTTGGAGTCCTTTGGTAGGTCCAAATCTCCTTGATTAGACCAAAAAGTGTAAGATCTCTTATCCTCTCATGAAATGGAACATCAACCACCAAAGAATATCTCAAAAGAACAGAAAACAAGTGCTAAAATGGGTCTAAATTTGGTGCCAAACTCATACTGTCAAATCCCGGTAAGCGCAACAGATTTGTGCGAATTTTTTTTTTTATTTTTCGCGAAAGTTGAAAAAAAAAAACAGATGAGTCGTTGATACAAAAAGTATACAAATTTCCATTGAGAGTATTTATTAGTTCTTTTGCATTTGGGATAGACGACAGATAATACTTATAAAGATGTCTTCATTCGGTACTTTGTTCAGAGTCACTACATACGGTGAATCTCACTGTAAATCAGTCGGTTGTATTGTGGATGGTGTTCCACCAGGTTTAGAGCTAACTGAAGCTGATATTCAACCACAATTAACTAGAAGAAGACCAGGTCAATCCAAATTGTCCACTCCAAGAAACGAAAAAGATCGTGTTTATATACAATCAGGTACTGAATATGGTAAGACTTTAGGTACTCCTATCGGTATGTTGGTTGCGAATGAAGATCAAAGACCAAAAGATTATTCAGAAACCGATTTATACCCAAGACCTTCTCATGCTGATTTCACATATTTGGAGAAGTATGGTATCAAGGCCTCCTCAGGTGGTGGTCGTTCAAGTGCCAGAGAAACAATTGGTAGAGTTGCAGCAGGTGCCATTGCTGAAAGATTCTTGACAAAAGCTAATAATGTTGAAATTGTTGCATTTACTACACAAATTGGTTCAGTCAAGATGAATAGAGATGTTCAAGACGCTAAATTCCATGAAATTCTAAACACCATTACCAGAGATGAAGTTGATGCTGCTGGACCAGTACGTTGTCCAGACCCTTCAGTTGCACAAGCTATGGTTGAGGAAATTGAAAAATATAGAGATTCTAAAGATTCCATTGGTGGTGTTGTCACCTGTGTTATTCGTAATGTTCCAATAGGGCTTGGTGAACCGGTCTTTGACAAATTGGAAGCTCAACTAGCCCATGCCATGTTATCAATCCCAGCTTCTAAAGGTTTTGAAATTGGTTCAGGTTTTGAAGGTGTTCAAATCCCAGGCTCCAAACATAACGATGCATTTTACTTGGAGGAAGGAACTGGTAGATTCAGAACAAAGACAAACAACTCCGGTGGTATCCAAGGTGGTATCTCCAATGGTGAAAACATTTTTTTCTCTGTTGCTTTCAAATCAGCAGCTACCATCTCTCAAGAACAAGCCACTGCACAATACAACGGGTCCAAAGGTGTTTTGGCTGCCAGAGGTAGACACGACCCAGCCGTCACCCCAAGAGCCATTCCAATCGTGGAAGCTATGGCCTCTTTGGTGTTGGCTGATACTTTGTTGTTGCAAAAATCAAGAGAGTTCACCAAGACCCTTTTGAAAGATTAGACATATATACTTAGATACAAGATTCTAATAGTTTACACCAGTAGCCTTTAGCGACTCCGCGTAGCCGACATTTCCCGGCCAGCAAGCAGATCGCGACGCCCGAATTCGGACGGGGCCTTTGGAGCGCGTTTGGCTCAATGGTGAAAAAGAAGAAGGGTATAAATAGTTTGGATTCTGCTTGAAAACCTGGGGTTAGCCACATATCAAATAGGACTATACACAGATAATCATACATAGACATAATGGTGGCGGATACTATTGTTTACCATCCTACTTTAAAGAAGTTGATCAAATACCTCGATACCACTGCTGGTAGAGAAAAATCGTTCCGTTTTGTTCAATACTTGGTGAGATTCTTATCCTTTTATGCTGCTCAAAAAGGTGCTTTTGAATTGGCCAAATTGTTCAAATCGATACAAAACCAAGCCGCTTTCATTAGAAAAGGGTTGAGATTCTTGAAACCTTTGAATCATATCCAAGATGGTGCTAAAGCTTTTGACAATAAGTTATCCGACTCTGTTATCAGAGCCACAGTTGTTTTGAAGAATTTGGCTTACGTTGGTTATTTGTCTTTGGATTCAGTTGCTTGGTTCAAATTGGCAGGTTTGGTTTCAAACAAGACTTTCACTAAAGCTCCAAAATATGCCAATTGGTTTTGGTTTGTTGGGTTGGTTGCCGGTTTGACCAACGATTTACGTAAAATTTCAATCACATCCTCTAAATTAGAATCATTAGACGAGAAAGACTCCGAGAAAGCCAAATCCATTGAATTGGAAAACTACAAGGCTACAAAGAGATTAGCTTGGGACTCGTTTGATTTCTTCATTGTCTTGAACAATTTGAAATTTCTCAACTATGACGAAGGTATTGTCGGGTTGGCTGGTACCATCACCTCTATTCTCGGTGTTCAAGACGTCTGGAACAACACAAAGATCTGAGCTCTGTGAAATTGATAGATTCTATACCGAATACAAACATTATATAGTAATATCTTTCGAATTGTAGTGATTCATAAGTCTGGGGATATCTTCTCAGAGTGGCCTTTGACCGAAAAAAACATCTTTTTTCAATTTTGTGCGAAAAAAACCATCAACAAAGAAGTGAGAAACAGTGGTGACACAGCGTACATTGATTAGATTCAATCACACCAAGATCCAATTTATCCAGTGTTCCTACTGTTCCCATCTGTTCTGGCTGGTTTCCATACCCTGATATAGTTGTTTCACTGATATTCACCATCTTGAAGCTACTTTTTGTAAAGATAAACCAAGGGAAAGCTGTCACGCTCGTTCACCATACATAATGTCTGTCAATCCTCAAGAAAATATCAAAAGGTCCTATAATGATATGAAAGTTGGGATCCCCGTGAATGGGGTAGCTGTGAATGGGACTCGTCAACAGTTTGCACAACAGCAACAACAACATCGTCCCTCGCCATTAGCACAACAACAACGACAAAATCAACTGAATGGGAATACGCATAGTATTATCCCCAATAGAAGTCCTGGTCAAAGGAGAAGTTATAATTTTGCAGAGACAACAGAGGAAATATTGAAGAAATACGAGGCTGCTGAACCAAGTCTAGAGTTTCATATCCATGAAAACCATTATAGATTTGGGAATCAAGATGGTATAATATCGAAAAATAGTCAGCTTGTGAAGGATTTTTTGGAATATGTCGCTAGGGAAGAGATACCCCATGCCATTGTGGAAGTGTTGAGAGATGCAGGAATACGATTTTATGAAGGGTGTATTATATTAAAGATTTATGATCATAGGAAATCCATTGAAACAGTGGTGATTAATGAAACAACAAAGCAAAAAGAGAAGAAGAAAGTTCCACGCTCTTTCAAAACTCTTTTGAAACCTACACAATTATCACTTTTCTATGATTTATTGTATCAAACGGATTCTGCCTTACAGAGATTTAGTGATCAATTGGGGTTATCCATGGAGTCGGAGATATTGTCATTAACCAAGAGGAAACTTGATCTATCCGTACCATTCAATCCATATTCATTACCATCAGAGTTGAGGCCCGATTCACAATTCCCGAAAATCAATGAGGAAACCGGTGAAGTGATACATGATCATAGGGTTGAATCAACAGATCCAAATTCAAAAGCTTTCAAACCATACAAGGACTTACATGATGATTTACCACAGCAAAACTCTGAATATGAACAGTTCATGTTGATCATGAATGATAAAGGTAGTAATTCATTAGGTGAAGGTGGTAGTGATCCAACTCAATTCACAAGGCTAAGATTTGTAGAACAATTCAGAATCAAGAAGGAAAAATTGAAACAACAATCGATGTCTGCCAATTTAACAAGTCGACCATTTGGCTCCACAAGTAATACACTGACACAAGGTCAACAACAACAATTACAACAACAACGCCTGTTGCAACTGCAACAGCAAAGAATGCAAGGCATGAGCCCCGTGCAACAACAGCAACATTTACTGAATCAACAGAAGGCAATGGCTCAACAACAATTACAACAACAACAAATCCAAGGACAACAAACGTCTGGTAGTCAACAGGGACAATCTGGAGATGTTGATGAAGATGGGAAGAAGGCCAAAAAGCCGAAAAAGGCTAAGAAAAATACAACCTCTGGCAAAACATTACCAGGGTATTCTGGTAAGACAGTTCCTGGTGGTGAGGAGCCTCCTAAGAAGAAGAGAGGTTCTTATAAAAAGAAAAATAAAGCCGATGCCAATGCTAATGCTAATGATCCAAATAATAACGCTGGTAATTAATACTTGTTTTAATATTACGTTTTTTTCTACAGTGGAACAAATTGCGTAGAGATTTGAATTCATCTTCATTTCATTAACGTGACATATTAGCTTTTATAACGTTTCTAGCTCGAAACACCCTCATACTGATTATTGATCCCTATTAACAATGGCCTTGATTAAGGCAGACACACTTTCTCTATCTTTTACTTCATGAATCCAAAATCCAAAAATATCACCTTCCAAATTTTTTATAATGATATAATCTGTTTGATATTCAGTTTTAATCTCTGATAATCCCAACATCCTACTATCTGCCGTTGAAAGCAATCCCAAGCTGAAATTCTCTGGACTTCCACGATTCAATATTATTATTCCATGATCATAAATATCATCAACTTCTGCATCATCTTCACTCTTCTTTCTCGAATAAACAGCCATGACACCTTGATATTCCATTTTTTCCCACTCTTGTGCATCGTTGAACTTATACAACTGACAATGTGATGTGTGGTATAGTAAACGATCTATCTTTGGATCATAACGACCAATGACGTTGAACGTTAAGGTCTTTGTGTATAAACTGAACTCATTATCTAAAATGTTTTCTTGTGGTGGCGTTGCGACAGAACCTTGTTGTTTGTCGGACATTGTGATGATTGAGAGAGCAGTGGATCAATGGGCAGAATGGTGTGTGTTATATATGCTTATTGACCAAATATTGTCGAGTAGACTGGAAGTTGGCTTTTCTGGTCCCTCATCGATTTCAACTAATTCATTATCTTCAGCGCGACATCTACCCGGTGTTGATCTTTAGCCCTCGAAATTTCGATAATAGTGCTAGCCGCTGAGAACTAAACACTGAATTAACACCAAAAAGATGAGTCTACATTTGGTAAGCTTACAGATGTCGCCCTGAATAACATATGGGCGCAATGGGAAAGTTTTGAAAAAATTGGGTGTTCATTTGCTGTACAAGACGTCTTCAAATGAACTTAAACGTCTCATACAATAAAGATCTCCAGCTTTCACTTCAAAGGATCAAATGTCAGCATTTTAACGAGTGAAATGAATTAATTTAAGCCCACAAGACCAACAGCCAAAGCCACAAGTTCATATTACATCATCTTTGGCTGCTAAAGTAGATACTATGCTATTTCAAGAATGATCCCCCATACATTTAAAGTTCCTATGGGGAAGTCCTCAGTATTGTCCTGGTTACGAAATTTGCTGCTTTCATGATGCTGGTCCAATTTAAAATGATCCCTTTCCACGTTTTCTCTTGTTGTATGACTGATCAACTTTATAGGTTCTTGAATGCGAGAAGATGCTGTCCAATGAAGAATTACTTTCAAAGTATAAGTTCCCAATAAAGATCCCGGATGAACAAATCTTGAGGCTAGGAGTTGAAACTCCAAGATACAACAATGAGATAATCATCCAGAAATTATCTATCTATCATATGAAAGTGCTTTTGAATTTGCCACTAAGCGCCGAGTTCCAGCTCAACAGTAACGGTGACAACAATCAACAAAAGAACTATTATAACGAGAATCTTGAATACGTGTTGGTATGTATTGGATTTAGAGATCTTGAAATGTAATTGGCTTTTGTTTACTGACTGGTTTTTCTCCCAGGAAGTCATTCATCAATCTGTCATATCTTTGTTGATCATATACGGATATCCTGTTGATACTAAACAATTGTTCACCATGAAAATCCCCCCTGCCGCCTTGCACGATATGGCTGAATACATTTGCTACTTGATTCCTGAAGTTTTTGGTATTGCTGTTGATGAAGAGTCAAATGAGATCAAATTACACCCCAACGCCACTAATTTTGTCATTATGGCAATGGTACATGGGATTACCAAAGATACTGATACATTTATGAAATATTATAGTGAGAGTAAACTCATGAAAGGAATATTGCCTTTCAATGCTGAAGATGTCAAATTCAAGTGCATAAATCCGAGAATGAGTGCTGAGCCGATACAATCACAATTTACAAATAATTTGAAGAAACTATACATGACAGTCTTTGATAAAGGGAGCAATGAGGGCTATACTGAATTTGAGTTCAGAAACAAAACTGTATACGGAGAGGCAGTCGGAGCTAAAAGAATTGAAGTCGATGTATCATGTCAACCTGGGGAATATGGATCAACTTTCTTATCAATCGTTACCAAACAACGCTCAGATTTGAAATTTAAAGACTTACCTAGTCAAAAATTAATCAAGGCCAATCAAATTCATGAAAAGTTTGTTGAAATCCTTGGTAAACACGGATTGACATCTGATGGAAGCTTACCAGAGCTAGCTAGTGTTTGCAAAGAACGAGAGGACAAAACAGGTGCGATATTTACAAAAGACGACAGTCCTCATGATACAATTCTCAAGTACATTACTCCAAAAGAACAATTGGTCAGTGCAAATGTGGCAAAAATGAGATATCCCGAGTATTTTCAGATTTGTGAAAAGGACACTGATGGTTCAGAGATGTCAAATGAACTTCCAAGTCTTGGTGTACAACCAACACTATCGAATGATGTTGATGGTAATGACACCAGTATGGGGTCCATCGAAGGACGCATAGGAGTTACTACTGAACAACAAGGCACTGGCCAATGTCTCAGCGAAGGAGTCGGTATCATCCCAGAAAAACTCTACGTCACTTTAACAGATATTGTATCTGAGATAATCCAATACTTGGCGTTTCATGGGATAACTGATGAGACAACTTTATATGAAAATGGGTTTCCCACAGATTTCGCAGAGCCTTTTACAACGGACGACATTGATGAGCTAAAAATACGTACAGAAGACCAATATCTTCAATTGATTCTTATCTTACCACTAATGATTGATTCTATCAGACATATTGAGGCTGAGCTCAAAACAATGGTCCGGTTGGTGTGGTTTATGACGAAAACTTTACATCAAAGTTTGGTTACGAGAGAGGAATTCGCAAAATTAGGCAAAACTCTAACACAACTTGTCAATTTAAGGGAATGTTTCAATTTATCGAGAAAATTAGATGTCCTCAACGAAAAGAAAGCCCCTAGCCGTGAACTAGTATATAATATGCTAACCAGATTTCAGCTTAAATACTCCAAAAGACTGGATGCCTTTGTCAGTGAAAGGGATGATTGACTTATACAATCTCTCCGAGGATGTTTCAAGAAGTTGGTAATAGAAGAGATCAGAACTTCAATCATGTGTCGTCTTATATCTTAGGTATTTCTAGGTATAGCTAACCCTACTACATTTAATACATTCAGCTAGATCCAAGAGAACGAAAATGCGTCGATCAAATCATCATTTCACCTTCGAAAAAGAACTTTGGATCTATTGATGCGTTAATTGTTATAAATTAATTTGCTAGTAACTGAGCTATGACATATATCGATAAACTTTGATCAAATATCTTGCTACATTACTCTTATACTCATTTGTATCACTCAAGTTTTAGTAGCACAAAACGTTACGTCATATCACAAGTAGTACGATAAGGTAGAATCAGATCCTCAAGCGGTTGATTAGAGCCGATTTTTCACCATGTGCTGAAGTTGCGTTAACTGGCTTTAGAGATCCATATAACTATATATGGCTACAGCTAGCAATTGATTTAATATGATTCACAAATTTCATTTAAAAATAGTTGAAAGTTAAACATCAGATCTCACCTTAGATTTGTTTCAAGATTTCTTCAGCTTTGGTAACGTTTAAACCAAAGTTATCTGGTTCAACAATTTCTTGTTTAACTTTACCATCCTCAACAATCAAGACGAATCTCTTGTTTCTGATACCACCAAAGAATGGAGTAGCATCGACGGATAATTCAGCGGCTTTGGAGAAATCAGCAGAAGGATCAGCAATGAAACGAACCTTTAAACACTAGTTAATACCCATGATGGAAAGAGAGGTGGAATTTTTGAAACTATACTTACTTCACTGTCTTTGGCAAGCTCATCACCCCAAGCTTTAGTAACAAAGGCATCGTTAACAGCGGTGACGTAGATTTTGTAACCTTTTGAAGTGAATTCTTTCAAGTTTTGAACAAAACCTGGAACATGGCTAGCTGAACAGGCTGGAGAAAAAGCACCTGGAACACCAACAATGATACTTTTACCCTTTTAATAACGTTGTTAGTACCATTCCTGAGGTAGTATGTAAAAGGTCACTTACAGATTTAGTCAATTGAGCCAAGTCAACTTCATTACCTGGAGAACCTTCTCTCAAAGATGAGACGGATGGAATACTGTCACCAGCTTGGATCAAAGAAGGAGCATAGGTTCTGAAGCCACGGGCCGCAGTGAATCTTGGAGCTTTTAGCAAAGTTGAGCGGAATTGAGAGAGCATTATGGATGATTGGACGTTGCAATTGAACTGAAGCGAGTCTTAATTGAAGTTTGAAGGGAGTTTGTTCGATTTATAAGGAGTCGAGCAAAGTTCCACCTTGATTTTCCAGAAGCAGTGACAGAGGCCATACCTCCGAAGATGAAAAAAACATAACGGCTTCTCCATACTAAGAATGAATGTTTTGGAGTAGGACAATAACAAACATGCTTAGCGTATTCAGAAGATACCAATCCACAGGTCCCAAGGGAGGTCCAGCAGTAAGGAAATGGCTTGAGAAGTTCACAGTCGATGATATCCCACGATACCAGTTCGACATTGGATTCTCGAGGTCTTCAGGGCCTGGTGGGCAAAAAGTGAATAAAAGTATGCGATATGTGTATAGCTGTTGAAGGACATCTACTGACAATTGATTTAGCAAGTTCAAAAGCCACGATCAAACTACCGAGCATCGCAGATGCCTTTTGGATTCCCAATGAAGCCAAACCACAATTCACAGAATATGTAAGTTAATATTTCTATACGTGGTACTCATGCGTACTGACACAATTTCATAGGGATTTAGATACCTCACCAAATCAGGAGGATTGGTGATATCTGACGATACACAAAGATCTAGAGAACAAAATCTGGATCAATGTTTCAACAAACTAGCCAATGAGATTAAAAATTTTATCAAGTTGGAACCAGTTGTTGATCCTGCTGATGTGGAACGTTGGAGTGAAATTAGAGAAAAATCAAATGAGAAAAGATTGGAAAGGAAGAAAATGACATCTCAGAGGAATAAACTACGGAAAACCAAATTTATGTAATTTCCACCATTATGAACACGATGATTAGCGGTGAATCTTTTTATATTATGCTAGTGGTACAAACAATCAAGTTAAAGATTTGCCCTTTTGTAGCCAAAAATCGCGTCTAGCATCTTTACTCAAACTTGAAGATGATGTTTTTTGCTTCAAGTCATGCTCGTCTTCGCTGGACATGTCGTCTTCCAACCCCATCAGTTTATCAACGTTTTGCTTTGGGGCTGGTTGTATTGGATTTACTGGTTGCTGTTGCTGCTGTTGTTGTTGGGCTTGTTGTTGTTTAAGTTTCTTCATCGATTTAATAGATCGCTTTGATGATTTGTTAGTATTTTTCAATTGGGGTTTGGGTACAACAATTTCATCATCAGAAGATGAATCATGTTCAGAAAAATAAACCTTACTTTGCCTAGAAACAATACTAGCCGCATCATCGTTCAATGCTTCATTGATGACTAAATCTCTTTCATCGTTAAAATCTCTTGCTGCACCTTTATATCTAACAACATTACCCAAGATGGATTTACCAATTCTTTGTTTATATGTGGCACTTTCTAATTCATAACAACCATTTGTCAAGAGTTCATAAGCACCGGCAAAGGCCTTCTTGATATCCCTGATGTTGAAAGAACCTCTACTTATATTATTAGAGCCATCCGAAGGATCCTGAATGGACAACGCAAATGAAGAACGTCCTTGTAAATCCGGATAATACCTCTTGTTCAAATAACAAACATTATCCTGCTCAACACAAATTGCAACGTTATCATAACCGAAGTTTTTCCCATATAGTTCGAAAAACTCAATCAACAAGACACCCAAGTTCTCAAAGGGGGATATTGTACCAGTGGCTAATCTTGGATGTAATTTCATAAACGAATAAACTAAACAAATGATTGAGTACCCACCAAGACCACCAACGTGGACATTGTTCAATTTTCTAGCAGCCAAGAATTGTTTCACGATAAGGACAATCTCTCGAAGTCCAGGAGTTTCAATCATCCATGTCCGTATGGTCTTTGCCGCTTCAATACCATTTGTTCTTTCAAAAGAAACATCAATATGGATATTTGAAGATCTTTCCGTGAATTTAATGATTGGCACTTTTGCCTTTGCAATAACTTCAACGTTTGTTGCCAACATTTTCCTTTTCAACAACGAAGATAATGAATATAAGGAGTTTCTTGAATCGTATTGCTTATGTTCTGAAACAATAACCATATCAATATCCGATCCTGGTAAATATAAATCCGTTGCATAAGACCCAAAGACATGAACTTCGCAATCAGGCCATAGTTCCGTTATTGCCTCTCTTAGTCTCCGTACTGTATTGTTTCTTAGTTCAATCTCCTCTTTGGAAGGAGAGATATATGCAATGAAATCTTTGATTTCTAATGTTAACCAATCGGCAATTTCCTTTTGTGTTGAATGATCGTGATTTTTGATCCATGGAACATCGTTTCTTATAACTTCACCACGACCGGTGTTTGGATGGGTTTCATCATCATCCATCGAATATGCATCCTCTTCATTATCAACCTCATTTGACGAATTATTATCAGAATCATCTGAGAAATTTAATGAGATGAAATCATTATTATCATCAAGATCGTTCCCTGATTTCTTTGGCTCAAAATCGACTGTCTCCTCCTTATTAGATTCAAGACCAGACTCAGACGGTATTGTCTCCTCGATTGACTTCCCTGTTGTGTTGGCACTCTCACTTCCATCATCGACTAATACAACACCAGTTTGCTCATCATCACTATAATCGTCAACTAGTACCACATCTCTCTTCATTTTCTTCCTATCCCTACCTTCATCATCGTCGTATTCATGTGTCTCACCATCACTTTCTTCATCAACATGTTCCAAACTATCCAGTGTCTCGTATTGATTTTCGTGATTTTTATTGTTGAAGATGTCAAACGATCTTTTCAACTTGGTACCAGAGCTCTTTATGAATTTCCCAAACTTGTTCCCCTTCCCATTGGACTTTGTATCGGCTTCTTGATCTTGTCTCTTGGATGAGTTCCGCATTATGAACGAATTCACTAGATTATATCTAACGAGAATCCAGACTCCTAACTCAAATAAAGAATCAAGCAAATGGTCTAAATTCCAATGTTTTGATAACAGTCAAATTTTTTTTTAACCAATTGAGAAAAACCTTACATAATCTCATCTGGTTCGGGGACTACGGTAATAGAGCAGAATTTTATATTCAGTATATTCAGTAAAGCAAAAGTTATAGAAAAAGTCAAGTATTAAAGGGTTTAGCTATTAGGTGGATTAGTGTGTCCATTGTTTTTATTAGTGCTCTTTTGATGGTAAAATTTCATTGGGTCCAAATATTTTACAGATTCTTCCAACTCCCACTAAAATCATGTTTAACATAAGTGTAATCATCGTTTGGTTCAATCTCCATGATATCATTGTAGGCATTAAAAGCGTTGATTGGCATGACTAAGACGTCGTCGTATAGTACAGGGATGGAGATCTTGGTAAAATTCGACCATCCGATGAATTTCCCATTCTCAGGATTGATATCATTTCTTTCCCTATGATAATATTCAAATTCTTTGTGTCGTATTGATGGTGTTTTATTACTATTTTGGAATTTGGAAAATTTAAAAATCTTGTTGAAGTGATTGAAAAGTGTATCGGTGAATACTCCTGGTCCTGTCCAGTTCAAGATTGTGAAGATGGAATGAAGAGTATGATATTCACCATCAAACGTAACATGATTCAATCTTTGATCAAATCTGTTAAGTGTAGTGTCCACAATATTATAGATCAATTCTCTTAATATCGGGTGTCCTATCTTGGATTTGAATGTCCATTGACAAAATTGTAGTCGACGGGCCATTTTATATCTCCAATCAGGACGATCATAATCACCTTCAATACCAACAACAAACCCAATATTTGGAGCTGGATTTGCGAATATTTTTTTCAGCTGGGTTGAGTCCATGTCTAACCATTCATCCAAGGATTTCAAATTAATGGTATCAATATCGCTATAAATCCCACCTTTGGCAAATAATAACAAATATCTTAAAAAATCAAATTTGAGAATGTTCTTTGGGAGAATATCCAACACTTTGATAATTTCTGGGAATTCACCATAAAGTTCATTGACTATAGTGGTGATTTGATCATCCGTTACCAAATTATAGCTGTATCCGTTTTGTGAAGACCAAGAATTGATGTATTTCACCAAGTTTTGGTTTGTTATCTGCTCAACTGGTTCTTTCCAGGTCTGCCAGATACTCTTTGGAATGGTTGATTTTCTATCATAAGGGTAGACAGCAGCCAATCTTGACCTTAAGTCATCTGTCGAATAGCTTTGGACATAATCTTCAAAGCCTTCGTCATTTGTAGATGGTTGTTTGTTGAACAATGAAAGAGTCTCGGTATTACCCAATACGTCTTCTGCCGATCTTATAGTGTTATTGAGTACCGATGGATGTATGAGTTCTGTGGGTATGAAAACATAGAGGAGCACTATGACTGAGAATAACACAGCAGTAGTCAGTTTTGTAAACAACCTTGACAACTTAACTTTTGATCCTCTTTTAAACAATAGGACTCTATTGAAAGAACTCTCACCATGATTTGCACCGTTTGTGAAAGATGACGTCTGTCTTTTCTCTACCAAAGGGCCCGACTTCCACATAGCAGCCTGGTGGGTTCTTCTGTTATGGATCACCTTGAAGACGAGGAGCTGCTGCCTTTGTCGAAAGAAGCACAGTTGGCACTGGAGTACTGAAAAGTAGTGGGAAGAAAGTGGGTTCGGGGGTTACAAGATCTCGTTTTCTGTTGTTTAATGTTTCTTTATTTCCGCATCGATCGACGCTGCTGCATCGGAACGTTGGACAGGCCGGGCAGCAGGCTCTGCCTAGCTCTGCCTAGCTCTGCCTGGAGTAAGATGGAGCCTCTGCCTAGGATCTCAACGGCTTTCACGTGTTGCCGGTCTCTTCCAATAGGCTCAAGAGAACTGCAAATGAGACGATACTAAGTTGGTATATATAAAAAGGACATTATTTAGCAGGAATCAACCTTCCCAGTAAACTTCCTCCAGTTTTAAGTCATTTCTGACTTCACTTTTATTTCACGTACAAAAGATTGAAAAGGATTACATAATCAGAGAGATGAGCTCAAAAAAAATTTTAGAATAGCTGAAAGCCTTTATAGTTGACAGCTTTAGCCTTGAGAAAGGGAGCTTATAATATATTTCTATAGAAGACAAAATGAGCAGCAGTGACGAGGAAGATCTCGATATCGCTGGTAACATTGCCTTGGACGGGTCTGAGTCGGAAGACTACTCCAGTGATGATAACTCTGATGTGGAGGTTCAAGATGAGATTATAGAGAGTGAAGATGAGAAGGAGGATAAATCCAGTAAGAAACAAAAGACTGAAAAGTCAAAGAAGCAGCCGGCCAAGAAAGCTGATGCATTCCCTTCACTAGAACTTTCAGATGACGAGAACGAAAAAGAGAAGACCAAAGATGATGTGGATTTTGCTAGTTATTTCAATATTAAATCGGAGACTACAAAGGCTAAAGCTGGTTCATTTGCAAGTTTTGGGTTATCAAAATTCATTTTGAACAATATTTCCAAAAAGGGTTATAGACAACCAACTCCTATTCAAAGAAAAACCATACCGTTGATCCTACAAAATAGAGATATAGTGGGTATGGCTAGAACAGGTTCTGGTAAAACAGCTGCATTTTCTTTACCATTAGTGGAGAGATTGAAAATCCATTCTGCCAAAGTTGGTGCTAGAGCTCTTGTGCTTTCACCATCAAGAGAATTGGCCATTCAAACTTATAAAGTTATCAAGGAGTTCTCGAAAGGTTCTGATTTAAGAGTTGTGTTGTTGATTGGTGGTGATTCTTTAGAAGATCAATTTTCCTTAATGATGTCAAATCCTGATATTGTTATTGCTACACCAGGTCGTTTCTTACACTTGAAAGTTGAAATGAATTTGGATCTGAAAACAATCGAATACGTTGTTTTCGATGAAGCTGATAGATTGTTCGAAATGGGGTTTGAACAACAATTGAATGAATTACTATCTGCATTACCACCAAATCGACAATCGTTATTATTCTCCGCTACATTACCAAGATCATTAGTTGATTTTGCCAAAGCCGGTCTTACAAACCCAGTGCTTGTGAGATTAGATGCCGAATCCAAAATTTCAGATCAATTAGAAATGGCATTTATTTCTTCTAAAAATGGTGAAAGAGAAGGGAATCTGTTGAATATCTTGCAAGAAGTTATTAAAATCCCACAAGCTACACCTGAGGAATTGGTGAAGTTGGAAAAAAGTAATAGAGAAGCAGATTCAGATGATTCAGATGCTGAACAAGACGGGAGAGATCGTAAAAGAAAGAGAAAACACTTCAAAAGGCAAAGATTACCACCTGCAAACCAATTACCTTCCGAACATTCCACAATTGTTTTCGTACCAACAAGACATCATGTCGAATATATCACAACATTATTGAAAGATTGTGGTTATGCAGTCTCGTTCATCTATGGTACACTGGATCAACATGCAAGAAAAAGACAATTGTTGAATTTTAGAGCCGGTTTAGCTCCTATTTTAGTCGTGACAGATGTTGCTGCAAGAGGTATTGATATTCCTGTTTTGGCTAATGTTATCAATTATTCTTTACCAGGTTCTTCGAAAATTTTTGTTCATCGTGTTGGTAGAACTGCAAGAGCTGGTAATAAAGGTTGGGCTTATAGTATTGTGTCTGAAAATGAGTTACCATATTTACTAGATTTGGAATTGTTTTTGGGGAAGAAGATTCTATTGACTCCAATGTTTGAAAAAAAATGTGAAATCTTACAAGAACAACAAGGTGATGATTTCACTGAACCTAAAATATCATATACCGAAAGAATGGTGTTGGGTCAAGCTCCAAGAGTAAATGTTGAAAACATGACTGAATTGTTCAACAATATCTTGAGTAATGATTATGACTTGAAAGTTTTACAAGGTGTTTCAGTCAAGGCTGAAAAGTTGTATTTCAAAACAAGAACTGCGGCTTCTGTAGAATCTGTCAAGAGAGCTAAAGAAGTTAAACAAGGTGGTTGGGATGAACAGAGTATACTTTTCGGTAAAAATTTGGAAAAGGAAAAAGATGAGTTTTTGGCTAAATTACAAAATCGTCACAACAAAGAAACTGTTTTCGAATTTGGTAAAAGAGATGATAGTTTAGTTGATTTGATGAATACTAGAAGAAGACAAATCGCACCTGTGCAGAGAAGAGCTAAAGAAAGAAAAGCCCTTTTGGAAAAAGAGAGAATTGCTGGGTTGACACATGGTATTGAAGATGAGATTTTGAAAGGTGATAATAATGAAGTTGGTTATTCAGTTAATGATCAAGTTCTTGAAGATGAATTTGAAACTGCTGAGCAATTAGTGGAGAAGAAAGAGAAGAAATCATTTAGAGATCCAAATTTCTATATGAGTCATTATGCTCCATCTTCTGTTATCCAAGATCAACAGTTATCATTGAACAATGGTTTCGTTAACGATGCTCAAAATGCAACTTTTGATTTGAATAACGATGACAACATCCAAAAAAATAAACAGACACAAACCATGCAATGGGATAAGAAAGCTGGGAAATATATCAATGCCAAATCCACCGATAAGAAATATATCATTGGTGAAAGTGGTCAAAAATTACCAGCCTCTTTCAGATCTGGTAGATACGATGCTTGGAAAAAGGGTAAAAGAACCGATGGTCTTAAAATTGGTTCAAGAGAAACAACGAATGAATTCACCGGTGTTAATAACAAATCCATTGGTAGTGGAGGTGGTAAGAAGTTCAACCATAAGAAAGATCAAGCACCAAGAGCCCCAGATAGACATAGAGATGATTTCCATAAACAAAAGAAGAAAGTCGAAAACGCAATGGAGAGAGGTGTTCGTGTTAAAGGGTTCCAAAGAAAGGGACAAGGTTCTAATGAGATCAGATCTACAGAACAGATCAGAAAGGGCAGAGAACTCAAGGAGAAACGTCGTGAGAAGAACGCCCGTCCAGCCAAGAAGAGGAAGTGAGTGCTCTAAACTCCCATTCCATTGCAATAATATACATCAAATCTTTCGTCAATTGTGTAGAAATCCTTTCCATCACGAGCATCCCAAGTCTGCCAATTACCACCGTGTCACAATGGGCAAATCTGCTGCCTTTACCGAAACGGAGGAATTGGACTTTTTTGCGATTCCTTTAAAAGTTGCACTGAAATCCTTCACCCTTTTAAAAGAAAAATAGCCAATTGAGTGTAACACATAGTCTACTGAGAAGAAATAGTGTTGGTAACTGTGATAATTAGGAGCACAAGATCATTGACACACGAATTGAGCCGAGTAAAGCACGATTTGTTATTGATTGTGAAAGAGATATAAAGTGTACTTGTCCCGTCAAAGGAAAAAAGGAATAAGGTCAATAGAAATTGCAAGCTTTGGTGAAATAAAATTCAACTGGATTATCAACTCTCTTTAAGTGAACCCGAATCTATCAATTGTACCTCAATTGCACTGTTTTAAAAGAGGACCAAACCGGTACAATATTGTATGCATACAAATATCTTGAAAAAACTCCATATCACTGGGAATAATAATAAGCAGCCAACAACAGAAACTTCAACGATCTCATCATCTTCTTCAAAAGATTCCTCTGCTTATCAAAGTGACAGAATGGAGTATCATCAGAATATCCCACAACAGGGATATCCCCAGGTGCAACAACCTATGCCACAACATCAACAACAACAACAACAACAGTTGAATGTCCCTCAAGGTAATTACCAGCAGCAAATCTCAAGAGAACCATCGCCAAATTATGCAGCTGGTACCCAAGTACAGACTGTTCAAACACCACTTCAACAACAACCACATACCATTCATCAACCAATCACTATTGAACAATCGTTATTACCTCAAAAATCCACAGTATCGAAGGGGAAATATACGTTGAACGATTTCCAAATCATGAGAACTCTGGGTACAGGGTCATTTGGTAGGGTTCATCTTGTTCGTTCTGTGCATAATGGGAGATATTATGCAATTAAAGTTTTGAAAAAAGCTCAAATTATTAGAATGAAACAAATTGAACATACGAATGATGAAAGAAGAATGTTGAAAGTTGTGGAACATCCATTTTTGATTAGAATGTGGGGCACATTCCAAGATGCAAGAAATTTATTCATGGTTATGGATTATATTGAAGGTGGTGAATTATTTTCATTATTAAGAAAATCTCAAAGATTCCCAAATCCAGTGGCTAAATTCTATGCAGCAGAAGTGACATTGGCAATTGAATATTTACATGCTCATAACATCATTTATAGAGATTTGAAACCGGAAAACATATTATTGGATCGTAATGGACATGTCAAGATTACTGATTTTGGATTCGCCAAAGAAGTTTCCACCGTTACATGGACTCTTTGTGGTACTCCGGATTATATTGCACCAGAAGTGATCACTACAAAACCTTATAACAAATCTGTTGATTGGTGGTCTTTAGGTATTTTAATTTTTGAAATGCTTGCCGGGTACACCCCATTTTATGATAGTACTCCAATGAAGACATATCAAAAAATTTTGGCTGGTAAAGTTCATTTCCCATCTTTCTTCCACCAGGATGCAGTGGACCTATTATCAAGATTGATCACTGCGGATTTGACAAGAAGATTGGGGAATTTACACAATGGTCCTTCAGATATTAGAAATCATCCATGGTTTGCCGAAGTTATTTGGGAAAAACTATTGGCCAAAGATATCGAAACCCCATATGAACCTCCAATCACTGGTGGTACTGGTGATACTTCGTTATTCGACCATTATCCAGAAGAACAATTGGATTATGGTCATGGAGGTGAAGATCCATATTCTCAATACTTTGTTGAGTTTTAAGCCCCACGAGTGACTATGACATATCAAACAAACTTCACTTCTTTTATGAACATACATCATATATTTTTGTCTTTCCCCACATCTTAAACCATTAGTTATTTTTAATTTAGATTCAATTTGTGTTTGATTGTAGAGAAGAGATTTGATCTGTATCCGATTCACGGGTCACCAAGAATTTTAAAAAAATTGTAAACAAATGATGGATCACATTTTGGTAAAGAAAGAGTAAGAATAAGGAGCTGATACTTCTAGATCTTTACATTAATCAAATACTCTGTGCCTGTTAGGTTAGTTTCCCAAATGAGTTTTTATAGCCAGTCGTCACGTCCTCCTACAAAATCTTCATATACCAGTGCTAGTGTGAACTCATTCCCCAAGTCAGATTCCACGAGGATAGTCTCAAGTTTAAGCAGGTCTAAAGATCTCTTATCCGTTGAGGAGGAGCTGAGAGAGTTGTTGAAGAATTCAAATTTTAACGAGAGACAAAGACGAGCATTTCAAGAGATGCTTGAATCGACTTTTGATTTATTTCAAGCACCTTTACAAAAGGGAATGGAGAATGAATCTTTGATAGATTCTTCATCTTTGGAACTTTATAGTAAGATGCAATCGCTTGTGACGGCATTGTCTACATTGATGATGAACGAGGAGGAAGAAATGGTCAAGTTGGAGA
The DNA here is from genome assembly GCA_030574735.1 of Hansenula sydowiorum. Classification (NCBI taxonomy): domain Eukaryota; kingdom Fungi; phylum Ascomycota; class Saccharomycetes; order Phaffomycetales; family Wickerhamomycetaceae; genus Hansenula; species Hansenula sydowiorum. Next base: position 59,332 of record JAJMFN010000310.1, read on the forward strand.
AATCTGTCTTACATTCCAGGGGACAAGGTGATGATTCGACGGAATTTTCAGATGGTGAAGAGCAGCATCAATCATATGCGGATGATATGAGACCAACGGCATCTCCAATGGTGACCCAACCAAGAAGATTCTCTTTATATTTCCCCAACCCCCCAAGTTTCACAAACCAACATTCTCCACAAGAATTCAACATACGACGTGATGATAACCGATCACAAGACCAAACAAGATCAAGATCCTCGTTGAAAATATTACAAACACCAATTCCAAGATCGTTTTCAGGCCGTTCAGAAAGACCTCAATCGATGTTTGTTGGGAATGACCAACCACCATTAGCTATGTTACACTCCCCATCGAGAAATGGTCGCGATTTATACTCGTCTTTGAATCATCATGATGATCAGTTTGGGAAAGAATTTGGGTCTGAATCCGGGAGTCATATTTATGAATCAAACCTTGCGTCAAGATTATCTCGCAGAGATTCAAACATATCTACGAGATCTAATAGATCCAAAAGATATTCAATGAGATTTTAGCACCCTCTCTAAAAACAATAATGTCGAATGAAAAACTCTTTATATTTATATGTACACGATTTTGATCTTGTTATTTCTCTTTGTATTATCATAACCCATGATTTCTTGTGATATTTGAATTAAACTCATTCATACTTGTCTCGCTCCACTCAATGAATATGAACACAGGACGAGTGCAAGTTTATGTGATTGATGATTATGCAATCTATTCCAAGACAACTTTAGCACCTAAGGCTTCTAGAGCTGCTTTTATCTTATCGGCATCTTCTTTGGCAACGTTTTCTTTCAAGATCTTTGGAGCAGCTTCAACGAATTTCTTGGATTCGACTAAAGATAGACCTAATAAACCTTTAACTTCTTTGATGATCTTTGGTTTGGATTTAGCATCGAAACTTTCTAATTTAATGGCAAAGATTGTTTGTTCTTCCTTTTCTTCTTCTTTTGGAGCTTCTTCTTCAGCAGCTGGAGCAGCGGCTGGGGCAGCACCAGCGGCTGGCAATGCGATGTCTGGGATGTTCAATTGTGTTTTCAACTCAGAGATCAAAGAGGCGGTCTCTAGAAGGGTTAATTTGGAGATTTCACTAACGATATTGGCGATTTTTGGATCAACTGGAGCAGATTCGGCAGCTGGGGCAGCGGTGGAGTTCAAACGGGTTGCGACGGAGAGAACTGATCTTCTTGGGACGGTGCGTAGAGCACGGGCTGAGCATCTGGCAATGGAGAGCATCTTGTGGTCTTGTTTATGAATGTGAGCACAGTATCTCCAGCATCAACTTGGCTTCGTTTTAATATGAAAAGTTTGAAAAAAGTCGTTGGTGAAAAAAGCTGCAAATTTTATGCCGCGTTGTTGCGTTTATGCAGAAAATTGATGAAAAAGCGATTTTAATAGTGGAATAACTGAGGATTTGGCTGATCTGAAGACCGAAGAGTTGGGAAAGAACCAGTGCAAAATGACCTCCTTCAGATTCTGTGGTGAATGGTGAGTGTGGTGGTGGTGCGGTGCTCGCTGCTGTGCGGCGATGCTCGTTGTCCCGGTGGTGATAGCTGGCGTATTGAGGAAGTTGAAACTAACAGTTGCAGTAACAACATGTTGTATCCTAAAGAGGACAAGGCCAACAACCAGTTGTTGTTCGAGTGCAGAATTTGCAACTACGTGGAGCATGCTGCGAAGCCGCTGGTGTATCGTCATGAATTGATCACGAACTATGGGTGAGTATTGGTTGGGTTGTGAAGTGATGATGTGATGGAGAGACTAACAGAATATAGTGAAACCGCAGGTATTGTGCAGGATATAGGCTCAGACCCAACGCTTCCAAGATCAGACAAAGAGTGTCCTAGGTGTCATGCTCACGAGAATGTGTTTTTCCAGTCGCAACAGAGAAGAGCCGATACTTCTATGATTTTGTTTTACGTTTGTCTATCGTGTTCACATACGTTTAGAAGCTCACAGTGAGAAAGAATAGGGGAGTAAGTGTGGTGGAGGAAATAAAAGTATCATAGCTCTGCTTGGGCTAGCTATGACTGTTATTGCATGATGATAGAAGGTATTGGAAGGAGCCCATCAGTATAGAAGAATGGTGTAATAATGACATACACAAAGAATTAAAAACATGTATTATAGCAATAGATTTAAAGGGGTATTTTGGTTTGAATTTTATCTCTGTAGTCTCTGTATTCGAGGATCTGTGCAATGATAATCTTAATTTTAATCCAGTTTCCGTTGATGTCTTTCCATTTTGAATTCGCACTTTAGATTTTTTTGTATACCAAACAAACAATCACAAACTCAAGTCCAAAAGGAATTTGTGCAGTAATCAAAATGGCCGAATATCTTAAAGATTTGGATCCAAGAACCATCGATCGTGATGATCTCGACGCTAGGATCTCTTATGACCAAGCTGAAGACCAATGGATTTTCGAAGATCCTAAAACAAACGAAAGTTTCGAGTTTAATACCGTGCTCGAGAGATGGATACCTCTTGATTTAACAAATGATGAGAATGCCACAGAGGCACAAAAGCAGCTACAAGAGAAGAAAAGATTGAAATTGCAAGAGCTGAAAGATGAGAAACAAGCTAAAAAGAAACCACCTTCACAAACTGCTGTTTATGTGTCCAAATTACCACTAGATACGGACTTGACAGAATTGAATCAAATCTTCTCCAAATATGGGATCATTGCACAAGATTTACTTACAGGCAAGGCCAAGATAAAACTATATACTGATGATCTTGGTAAATTCAAAGGCGATGCCTTAGTTGTTTATTTGAAACCAGAAAGTGTTGAATTAGCTGTACAGATGCTAAATGAAACTAAACTTCGAGTCAATGGAGATGAAATTAAAGTGGAAAAGGCTGAATTTAAACCCAAGGAAGGAATGGAGGAGAGGAAATCCAAAAGACCATTGACTGATGAAGAAAGAACAGTTATAAAGAAGAGATTAAAAGCTTTGAATGAAAAAGCTGAAGATTGGAACGGGGAAGATGATAAGCTCAATCCTAAATGGCTACGAACAATTATAATCAAAAGAGCCTTCACATTGCAAGAGATTCAAGACGATCCCGAAGCCAAGCAAGACATTGAGGAAGATATGAAAGAAGGATGTGAAGAATTGGGACATGTGGAGAAAGTTATTGTTTTCGATCTTGAAGAGGAAGGTGTTGTTATGGTGAGATTTGAGCACGGTGAAGCTGCCGTGAAATGTATCGATGTGAGTACTATCCCCCATTACTTAGACCAAGTCATATATACTAACAACTAAAACAGAAGATGAATGGAAGATTCTTTGCAGGTCAGAAATTAGTCGTGACGAGATATAATGGTGAACATTACAACAAATCTGAACCACAAACCAACATTTCCACAACAAACCAGATCAAAATACCCACTGGAGTGGAAGACTACGGGGACGAAGACGACAGAATCCAATCGTACATCAAACATGTCGAGGAAGAATAGTAATGTTGAGCTTTTTGTATAGAGATGAATGTTCATTAGCGAAATTTCGGTGGTGTCTTGATTTTTTCCTAGTTTTTTTTTTTCCTTTGATGTAGAAAAAAAAAGTCGATGAAAAGCTGAAGATTTTAGCAAGAAGGATCCAAAGACTCCATTGTTCAATCGATTCAATTGTATTAAAATGCCTCCAAAGAAACAAGTCGAAGAGAAAAAAGTCCTTTTGGGACGTCCAGGTAATAACTTGAAATCTGGTATTGTTGGTTTAGCCAATGTTGGTAAATCTACATTTTTCCAAGCCATTACAAGATGTCCATTAGGTAACCCAGCTAATTATCCATATGCTACTATTGATCCAGAAGAAGCTAGAGTCACTGTTCCATCACCACGTTTAGACAAGTTGAACGAGATCTACAAGCCAAAATCAGAAGTCCCAGCTCATATCACTGTTTATGATATTGCTGGTCTAACTAGAGGTTCATCAACTGGTGAAGGGTTGGGTAATTCCTTTTTGTCACATATTAGAGCTGTTGATGCCATTTATCAAGTTGTTAGATGTTTCGATGATGCTGAAATCATCCATATTGAAGGTGATGTTAATCCAGTTCGTGATTTAGAAATCATTTCAAATGAATTGAGATTAAAAGATATTGAATTCGCTGAAAAGCATTTAGAAGGTATTAATAAAATCACCAAAAGAGGTGGTCAATCTTTGGAAGTTAAACAGAAGAAGGATGAAGCCGCTTTAGTGGAAAGAATCATTGAATTGTTACAATCCGGTCAAAGAGTTGCCAATCAAAATTGGACTCCAAAAGAAGTTGAAGTTATCAACACCATGTTTTTATTAACTGCTAAACCATCAATTTATTTGATCAATTTATCTGAAAAGGATTATGCTAGAAAGAAGAATAAACATTTGTTGGGAATCAAAGAATGGGTTGATAAATTTTCTCCAGGTGATATCATTATCCCATTCTCCGTTTCATTTGAAGAAAGATTATCTCATTTAGAAACCGATGCTGAAAGAGAAGAAGAAGAGAAGAAACTCGGTGCTGTATCCCAATTACCAAAAATCATCACCACAATGAGACAGAAATTGGATTTGATCTCCTTTTTCACTGCTGGTCCTGATGAATGTCGTGAATGGACAATCAGACAAGGTACTAAAGCTCCTCAAGCCGCTGGTGTCATCCATAACGATTTAATGAACACTTTCATCTTGGCCCAAGTCAACAAGTATGAAGATATCATCCAATATAAAGATGAATCTGCTGTTAAAGCTGCAGGGAAAATGTTGCAAAAGGGTAGAGATTATGTTGTTGAAGATGGTGATGTTATGTATTTCAGAGCTGGTGCTGGTAAGAACTAGATTTAATCTAGTGTCCATTTGTCACATATTGAAACATGTAAACGTTACATTCTTACTGAACCTGTAGTTATATATTATGAGACTCGATTATTTACTATTCACATTTGTTTCATCACTATTTACAACATCAATAACAATCAACTTCTATTTCCCCTTCTTATCGAAAAGGAAACTCCAGAAACTCCCTTCTTTTCTAGCTTCACGTTCAGCTTTTGGAACGAAAGCATCAATATGTTCTTTAATTTTCAACGGACCAGAATCCTGGTCATAATTTCTACCCATAGCATCAACAAATTCACCATCTGAATCCATCAGATAAAAAAAGATAGAATGATCAACAAGATAATCTTGACCAGGTTTGACACTTGGCGGAGTGGAGAAATACACTCTGTATTGTTTACAAGTGTTTTTAACTTGTTCATAAGTCCCTGTTAAACCAATGATATCTGGATGGAAATCTTGTAAATATTCCTTCACCACGGTAGGGGTATCTCTATTTGGATCACATGTGATGAACACTGGTTGGATTTTGATACCTTGTGATTTTAATTTATCTAACCAAACACCCAACTTATCAAGTTCATCTGGACAAATATCTGGACAATGTGTGAATCCGAAATAAACCAAATTGAATTGACCTTTCAAGTTTTCATTTGTGAATGGCTTACCATCATGATCAATCAATTCAAATGGACCACCAACCAATGGTTTCCCATATCCTCTATTAGCCTCGGCTTCTTGTTGTATTTGAACTCTTCTCTTCTCTTTTGTAAAGAAATAGTACATAACAGCACCGGTAACAGCCATCAAAAGACCAGCTTTCCAACTGGCAAATTCAACACTTCCTAAATCTCTAGTCTTTTGAGATTGGGTCTGTGTACCACCAATAGGTATTCTACTTAGTGGTTTTCTTTTCTTTTCTGGAGTTGATGGTTGGGGGCTTTGATCTGTTGGAGGTTTGCTCGTATCTTGGTTTAATCTCCATAACGAAGATGTGAAAGATCTTTGGAAAAGAAACGGTATGGAGCCCACTCTTTTTGAGCACAGAGCTCTACTAACTGAAGTTCTCAACATTGTTCTACACCTTGCTAAAATCTCGTCTAATAATGTCATTCGATGTCACCTTTTGCAATATTTAAGAGAGAAGTTCATAATTTTCAGAATCAAAACGACCATTCACTTCGTAACCGTTACCACATTAGACCAACTACCACGTACGGAAGTATTTCATCACCATTCCGGTTTCGGCAAAAGGTAAACAAAAGATAATAACAAACAGATTTTCATGTTTTCATTTGGATTTTGAAGCGATGCTGTGCCAGAAGAATGCATTGGGTATTTGGATTTTGAAACTTTGTGAATTGAACCTTCTCTTCTATTGTTTGTTTTTGCTCGTCAAGGTTCGGTTCAATACACAATGAGTGGTCCTTATGATTATGAAAACTATGGGCAGAGTCCTTCAAGACCTCAACCTGCTCTAACTAACCAGTCTCCAAAGAGGGTTTCTGCTAGTATGCTCCAATCCGAAGCCGGGGCTTTCAATGGCTTCCCACAAAACTCAGCTACCACTGATCGATTCTCTCCAAGAGTAGATTTTGGTAGAGGTCGTTACAACAATGCAACAACTGATGTTTATGGTACACCTTATGGCTCACCTATCAAAGCCCAACAGGCTCCAATCCTAAGTCCAGCTGGTTCAGCTACTCCAAGAAAACACTATGCCGAATTGGAATCCCCAAAGAGGAAAAAGCAAAACGCTGTTATTGTGATTGACGATGAAAGTGATGAAGAATCAATCGATAGATACCGTGCTGGGTCATATGATATCAATCGCTCACCAACTAGAGGCTCAAACTCAACGGCCAGTTCTTCAAGAATCTTACCACCTCCAAAACCAATATTCTCTGCTACGACTTACGCTGCTGCTAACAATGGCTACGAGCCAGAAGCTGATACACAAAATTATAACGATGGAAGAATTAGCAGTGGTAGTACTGTTATGAGTCATGAATCTGATGTTATCAGAGATCCATTCCAAAATCAAAGAGAGTTCAATGAAAAGGAGTTCAATGAAAAACTTGAAGCTCAAGAGTCCAATTATAGTGGTGAGACATATGATTATTCTCAAGAAGGTGAACAAGATGATGATGCTGAATCTAGAAATGAATTTGATGAAGCTATGATGTATGAAATTCCAACAGATGCTCAACCTCGTCGTCATAGATCCACTATTCGTAAATCAGTCAATCCAGAAAATGGTAATTTGATCTTGGAGAACCCGGTGCCAACTAAATTAGCTTCATTTTTACCAAGAAGAGATGAAGATGAATTCTTATTCATGAGATATTCAGCTTGTACTTCTGAAGCTGATGATTTTGTTGATAGTGGATTCACTTTAAGAGCCGCTAAGCTAAACAGAGAAATTGAATTATGTGTTTGTATCACAATGTACAACGAAAATGAAGTTCATTTAACAAGAACTTTACATTCTGTCATGAAGAACGTTGCTCAACTATGTGCTAGAAACAGAAGTAGAATTTGGGGTCCAGATGGTTGGAAAAAAGTTCAAGTTGTTATTGTTAGTGATGGTAGAGCTAAAGTCAACCAAAACTCGTTAGACGTTTTAGCAGCTATGGGTATTTATCAAGATGGTATTGCCAAATCGTTTGTCAATTCCAAAGAAGTGAAGGCACATCTTTTTGAATACACTACTCAAGTTTCAATTGATCCAGATTTGGAATTTAAAAGTTCAGAAAAGGGTATTGTCCCAGTTCAAGTGTTATTCTGTTTGAAAGAACAAAACAAGAAAAAAATTAATTCTCATCGTTGGTTATTCAATGCATTCTGTCCAATTCTGGATCCAAAAGTCGTTGTGCTGTTAGATGTTGGTACCAAACCAAATGATAAAGCCTTATACCATTTATGGAAGGCTTTCGATAGAGATTCAAATATTGCAGGTGCAGCTGGTGAAATTAAAGCTCTAAAGGGTAAAGGATGGAATAAACTGTTGAATCCAATTGTTGCTTCTCAAAATTTCGAATATAAGATGTCAAATATCTTGGATAAACCAATGGAATCTGCATTTGGTTATATCTCTGTCTTACCAGGTGCCCTGTCGGCTTATCGTTACAAGGCCTTGAGAAATCATGATGATGGAACTGGGCCTTTGAACTCATATTTCAAAGGTGAAGAATTGGATGGGCCAAATAGAGATGTCTTCTCTGCTAATATGTATTTAGCAGAAGATAGAATCTTGTGTTGGGAACTAGTGGCGAAAAGGGACAACAAATGGTTGTTGAAATATGTTAAAGAAGCTAAAGGTGAGACTGATTTACCAGAAGCCGTTCCTGAATTTATTTCACAAAGAAGAAGATGGTTAAATGGTGCTTTATTCGCTGCTATTTATTCACAAGTCCACTTCAGACAAATTTGGAAAACAAATCATTCATTCGGTAGGAAAATCGTCCTACACATTGAATTTTTTTTCCAATTTATCCAATTGTTATTCTCTTGGTTTTCCATTGCAAATTTCTATTTGACGTTCTATTACATGGCCGGTGCTGTAAGTGCAAATGATTTGATTCCGCATAATGGTGGGTTTTGGCTATTCACCATTTTCAACTATATCTGTGTTGCAAACTTGGCCTCAATGTTTATCATTTCAATGGGGAACAGACCTCAAGGTGCTCAACATTTATTCATCACATCCATGACTTTACTATCCGTCTGTTCAACATATGCCTTGATTTGTGGGTTGTATTTCGTCTTCCATACAATGTCTGAAAGAAGTTCTGGTGATGATGTTTCAACCAACACATTTGTCAATATTGTTGTTTCATTATTGTCCACCTACGGGTTATATGCCATCATGTCAATCTTATATTTGGACCCATGGCACATTATTACCTGTTCTGTGCAATATTTCCTACTGTTACCATCATATACTTGTACTTTGCAAATTTTTGCCTTTTGTAACACACATGATGTTTCATGGGGTACTAAAGGTGAAAACAATCCAACAAAGAGTTTAGGTACTGCTATTATTAAGAAGGATAGTTTAGGTCATGAAATCGTGGAAGTGGAAATGCCTTCAGATCAAGTTGATATTGATAGTGCTTATAGATCTACACTAAACAACATTTCATTGCAAAGATTAAGAAACAAGAATCCTGAAAAAGAACCAAAAATTGAACTTCCTGGTGAAGATTATTATAGAGATGTTAGAACAAGAGTTGTTTTAACATGGTTAATCACTAATTTGGTCCTGGTCATGACAGTTTCTCAAATTTATTCAGCAACAGAAACAACATCAAACAAATATTTAGCATTCATCTTATGGTCTGTTGCTGCCTTATCAGCTTTTAGAGCTTGTGGGTCCACTTGGTATTTAGTCACCAAATATGCCCGTTCTATCCTAGAAGCCAAACATAGATATGAAGATGGTGGTCATCAGAACTCATTCTCCATGAAAAAATGGTTTAAAAAGGATTCCAAATAATAATCTTGGAACTCCACACTAATTTAGCATTCATATGGCTTGCTCATATTCTCATACCCAATATGTTTTTTATACATTTTAGATTTTTTATAAATGTCGATACCCTAAAGATACATGTCGTAGAGTTTATGCCATAACAACATAGCTAGAGTATTCAACAAGCTCATAGAAGCCCTTCATAAAAATTATTTTCAAATTAGTAAAATATACATAATGTTTTAATCAATATCTATATATATATATAAGATTAAAGATAATCAGCTAACAATTTCAACTCATTAACCATTCATCCAGCTTTCAGTTTGTTTTGTTATAGATTAAATCACAAATTGTTTAAAAATTGATTGGTTTATCAAAAGTGGCCAAGGCAGCTTCTTTGAAAGCTTCAGATAGAGTTGGATGAGCATGACAAGTTCTGGCGATATCTTCAGTTGAAGCACCGTATTCTAAGGCTAAACCAGCTTCGGCAATCATTTCACCAGCGTTTGGACCAATGATATGAACACCTAAAACTCTTTCAGTTTCAGCATCGGCCAAAAATTTGACAAACCCTTCACTGTCCAAGTTGGTCTTGGCTCTTGAGTTGGCCAAGAATGGGAATTTACCAATCTTGTAGTTGATACCAGCTTCTTTCAATTGTTCTTCAGTTTGACCAACCCAAGCGACTTCTGGGTGGGAATACATAACTGATGGAATGTTACCATAGTTGACATGACCATGACCTTCTTTGATGTATTCAACGGCGGCGATACCTTCTTCTTCAGCTTTGTGTGCCAACATTGGACCGAAAGTAACATCACCAATGACTCTGATATGTGGATGTTTTGATCTGAATTCAGAATCAATAACTAAACGACCTCTCTTGTCAACTTCTAAATCTAAAGCTTCAGCGTTTAAGCCTTCAATATATGGTCTTCTACCAACGGCAACTAATAAGACATCGGCATCTAAAGATTCTTTGGTACCTTTCTTAACGTTTTCAACTTCAATGTTAACGGTTTCACCATTTCTTTCAGCAGTTAAGACTTTAGTACCTAATTTGAATTTCAAACCTTGTTTTTGTAAGAATTTTTGAGTAGCTTTGGCAACTTCACCATCCATTGAAGCACCAATGGCGTTTTGGAATTCAACAACAGTGACTTCAGAACCTAATCTAGCATAGACTGACCCCATTTCTAAACCAATGATACCACCACCGATAATGGCCAATTTCTTTGGAATTTCTTTCAAAGCTAAGGCACCGGTAGATGAAACGATTCTTTCTTCATCAATGGTGATACCTGGGAATGGAGTAACTTCGGAACCAGTAGCGATAATGATGTTTTTAGCTTCCAAAGTGGCATCTTCACCACCTTCAATAGCTTTGACACTGATGGTGTTTTCATCAACAAATGAACCAGCACCTTTATAATAAGTAACACCGTTCTTTTTAAACAAACCTTCAATACCAGAAGTCAATTGGACAACTGCTGTATCTTTTGCCTTTTGGAAATTGGCAATGTTTAATTTAACATCACTGACATCAATACCTCTGTTTTTAGAGTCATGTTTCATTTGATGATATAGTTGAGAGTTGTTTAGCAAGGCTTTTGATGGAATACAACCAACATTCAAACAAGTACCACCTAATCTACCTCTTTTTTCGATACATGCAGTATCAAATCCCAATTGGGCGGCTTTGATAGCAGCAACGTAACCACCTGGACCAGCACCAATAATAACTATATCATGTTTTTCTTTAAATGTTAGTAAACCGCTCAAGGCCCAATATTCACCAATATGATCTATACTCACTGGTAACGGCGTCAGCTAAGGTACGGACTGTAGCGAAGTTTGTTCTTGCGATACGGGTGATAGGACGGCTGGTTATTGATCTGAGCATGTTGTATGTGGGTTGGGAGGAATATTTAGAGGACGAGTTCTTGAACAACGAAATAAATAAGAAAAGCTCACCAAGAGATCAACTAAACACAACAGTTATTGATGGAACAATACTAAAGGGGACCGGTTACCTGAAGTTTGTTGATTATAAAATGTTTTCGATGCCCTGCAAATTAACCTACATACTCTTTGTTAGTGCGCTCCACCCATTTTTACCCGGATCCTTCACCGGTGATGGGCCCGCAGACAGAGATCCTGCCTAGAGACTCAGCTTTAGACAGACCGTTCTACAGAGCCACGCGAGAGCCAGTGAAAGAGGCCAGGCTATTCTCCTACATTCTTTACTCATTATCTGCTTCTCTACTGTATACACTTCACCTTCGTTTGACCATGGTCTAAAGAGTAAAACAGACTGGGCTCCTCGGTAAACAAAGATTCAAGACGTTATGGAGCTCTCTGGACCTTGAGAACTAGTGCCAATATGCTCTCCCACGGAAACTCCACGCGTATTTTCCTGGTGTTGGTGGCAAGAAATGCGTGGGTGGCCCCGTATTACCTCCCGGTTCTACAGGGTCGTTGGGAACAACTGTTGGACCCCGAGAGATTTAGGCAGAGCGTCGGCCGCGCGTTGGCCACTCGTAGGCAGGATCCTCGGGTCCAGTCTACCGCAAGGCTGAACAGGATGGAAAGTTGCACTTCCACGGGGCCGCTTATAGTTTAAGATTCTTGTTTGATTTTCATCAGTTGATGTTGTGGAAAAGAAACGAATCGTAGGAGAAACTCGGAGTATGACTAAGAGAGAACTGGCCAGATGACTAATACCAATGGAAATGAACATACCCGATGCGAATTGACAGACAGTTTTAACAATTATGTATAGCTGGTGGGAAACGTCTATATACATGATAGATGTGAACAGCAGGGTTCATTGAGAAGCGGCCGGGATACGTATTTCACTTACAGAGCGTACAAATATAAGCAAAAATTATGCAATACTTTTATCTATACTTTATTTAAGGTATTCATCAGCTATATCACAAACACAATCAACAGCCCAATCAACTCTCTTTCGTTGTTTTCTACCAGTTATGATATCACTATTTTTCACCTTCTCTTGTAAGAAATATTGAAGTCCTCTCAACATGGCCTTTTGAGTCTCACATTTGGCAATAATACCAACTAATAGATTATCTTGAAATTTCAAATCAACAGTCTTGGATTTTTTGGAACCATTACCAAATAAGGACACTTCTGATTTCTTACCGATCTTGTCGAAAAATGAAACTAACAAGATCTCAATGAACAAGCTGGTATCTGAGTTTAGAGTTAAGAAATTGATGTTTTTCAAAGAGTGTAAAGGTAATGAACCTTCAGCAATTAAAGCCCCAAAAAATTTCCCTGCGTTTAATATTCTTTGCAATTGGAAATGTTCATCTTGACCCACTAAATCCTCGTTCAAGTTTTTAAAATAGTCCTCATCACCTTCATCATCTTCATCACCTTCCACCTCTTTCAAAAAATCCCAAAAGCAAAATTGGAATGTTTTCCTCAAACTATGAGATGAACATAGTTTGATAGCCAAAAGCGAATAAAACGGGTTGGAGGTTTTCTCAATAGAGACACAGTGAAGTAAAATTTTTGGGATTTCACGTTCTTGACTTCTTTTCAATTTTAGCTTGTCCAATTTGGTGAAAGCTTCGATATAGTCCTGTGATGACATTATACTAATGAAAATGGCTCTTCTGATATCAGTGTTCATTCTTTGAGCTCTAGCTAGTTCCATCCAATTTGGTTCCGCACTGCTAATTATATCATTCATCTCATCTCTATCATAAAGCTCCTCTTCCTTGTCATCGTTGGCCCCTGTATTACCTTTCCATGCTGAACCAACTAGCCACCACTTACCTTTAGTTTTAACATTATGAATATCATCAAGAGAAACGTGTAAAGGATCATGGAATTTATTGTTATTGATAGTTGCCAGGACTTTTTTCATTCTTGTAATCAATTGTTGAGCAACTTCATTATTGAGCTTGGATTTATTATTCTTTAAGTTTGTGATTGTCTCCACTAAAAATTTTGTTCTTGTATTTGTTTCCTTTTGTGAAATATTTTCATGCAAGGTGATGATGATTTCTTTCAATGCGTTTGGATCATCATTTCTCAACTGTTGACCTGCATTTTTAACTAGTCTTAGCAATAATTCCGAGTTCATTTCCGTGATATCCTTTACCAAGCTTTCAATGATGTTGTATAAAAGCTTACAACTAACCATCTGGAAAGAATAACAAGCAGTCAATAAAGTCAAAACATTACCAGCTTCTTTTGAACGTCCTTCTTCGTAGTACGTTTCATATTTTTCAACCAAGGTTTGTGTGAAATGAGCACCAAATTCAACACCTTGTAATCTATAAATGGCCGCAGCTAATGCAGCATGCAAAGTGACAAATTGGTCCAGTAATGTAGCTTGCTGAACAATACTTTCCAAGACAATATCTGTCAAACATTCCGTGACAACTTGACGTGGGTTTTCTGAATAGACTTCATTTATCTGGTTGACAATAGTTATGGTATTTGCCTCTGAAAGTTTATTCAATGGACCTTTGATAGATTTCTTGATTCTTGTAACTTCTTCAGTATCCCCTGTTTGTAAACGTTGACGAAGAGCAGGAGGAATATACTTGGAAGTAGCAGCAACTGGTGCAACGTATGGATTTTCCTTAGGAGCAGGTCTCATAACATCACCTTCGTCTTCATCTTCAGCTTCTGGATCAATATCAGAGTCGAAATCAGATGAGTTTATATCATCATCAGAAGAGAATGGATTTTCAATTTCTTCCTTATCTTCACCATTCTCCTTACCTTCGTCATCATCTCCATCTTCACTCCCACCATCATCTGATTTGATATCATAATCATCCAAGAAATCAAGACCATCCAACATACTTCCAATACCATCATCATCTTTTTCAGGTTTCAATTTATTCCCTTTAAGACCCAACTTCTTGGCATAATATTTAACATCTTCGTCATATCTTCTAACCCAAGCATCATCTTCTGCAGTAGCATGTGTTTTGAATTTCTCTTCTTTTTGCTCATTCTTTTTGGACTTCTTAAGCTCAGGTTCCTTGACCTTTGAGCTCTTCTTAGCCTCTTTGGATGCTTTCAGTAAAGCCATTGTATCTTCAGCAGTTTGAGGCTCTTTTGATTTCTTTTCTTTCTTGGAGGGTTCCTTGATTTCAACAGCCTTACCAGCCTTTTTTGCCTTCAATGCCATCAAGGCTTTCATGGTTTCATCAGCTGTCATATCTTCTCCTTCATCCTCATCCTCTTCATCTTCACCCTCCTCAGAATTTTCTTCGTCAAAATCACCTTCATCAAAGTCGTCTTCATCGAAATCATCTTCATCTAGACTATCATCTCCTAAATCATCTTCACCGACAACATCAACGTTAGCATCATCATTATCAGAAAACCCGTTGAAGTCTTCTTCCTCTTCATCCGACTCAGTGTTTTTCTTATGATTATTCTTTTTCGTTTGCACTGGCTTTGAAGATTTTGAAGGTTGTGCTTTTGGTTTTGGGGTAGGCTGTCTTTGGTTTTGTTTTGGGGCTTGTTTCTGGTTTTTCACTTTCTTTTTGGCCTCTCTTTCTTGCTTACGCTTATCCTTTCTTGTAGTGTTGGTCTTTTGTTTCTTGTAGTTGTTCTCACCAAAATTGTATCTTGAATCGTTATCATCATCTAAATTGTTTAGTTAGTTCATGCCTATTAATTCACTCTCGAACCTGTACTCACTATTCGACCCCTTCAACTCATCTAGTAAAGAGCCGGGTATTCTGATCCCATGTCTTTCTTGATCCTCACGATCTCTCTTTTGACCGTTCATTTGAGATGATCTTGCCTCACTTTCTTCTGATCTCTTCCAAATAACTTAGTAAAGCTCATCGCTTATATAAATTTTTTTGATGTAGCCGGAACTGAATCTACACTTTGGTCGGAACTACAACTCTAATGGCGAAATCAAACATAACGACTTGATAACTAAAAACTATTCTAACTATTATATCTAGAAAAAACTACTGAAAACTATTTGAAGTGTTGCTGCTCTTGCAAATAAGCAGAAATGTCAAAGTTCAACTTGGATATAAAGCTAATAACAGACGTCGCTCTTTTTGTGGGGGCGTCCATCTCTGCCTACTACATGATCAATCATCTTTTGAGTCAAGAAGGTCCAGCTGCAAAGTCCTCAGACACAAAGAAAAAGGCAAATGCTTCCTTACAAAGACTCAAGAGCTTAAACCCAGGCTTAAAACTTGACTTGAATGATTATGAGAACGCTGTATTGGCCTCAGTTGTCACTCCTTTCGAGATTGATGTGAAGTTTAATGGTACGTACTCCACTCTTCAATTTAACAGCTTCTTCATATACTAACAGATTACATAGACGTTGGAGGATTGGAAAACATAATCGATGAGTTGAGGGAAAGTGTTCTATACCCTCTAACAGTGTACGTTACAATCACTTTTGACATCTGAAATCATATACTAACAACTTCAATAAAGACCAGAATTATTCACACATTCACCACTTTTACAGGCCCCAAAAGGTGTTCTACTATATGGACCACCAGGATGTGGTAAAACAATGCTTGCCAAAGCCTTGGCTAAAGAAAGTGGCGCCAACTTCATATCGATCCGTATGTCATCGATAATGGATAAATGGTACGGTGAGTCAAATAAAATGGTTGATGCCATCTTTTCACTTGCCCAAAAACTACAGCCTTGTATAATATTCATCGATGAGATTGACTCATTCTTGAGAGAAAGACAGTCGATGGATCATGAAGTAACAGCAATGCTGAAAGCTGAATTCATGACGTTGTGGGATGGGCTGACATCGAGTGGGAGAATTCTTGTATTGGGTGCTACAAACAGACCAAATGACATCGATTCTGCATTCATGAGAAGAATGCCAAAAAGATTTGCAGTGAGCTTACCAAACATGGAGCAAAGAAAACGTATCTTGAAGATATTGTTGAAAGATTCTGATGTCGATGATGACAGATTTGATATTGACGAGTTGGTGTTACAGACGGATGGGCTTAGTGGATCTGATTTGAAAGAGCTATGTAGAGATGCTGCCATGAGCTCAATGAGAGAATATATCAGATCCAATTTTAAGAATGGTAAGAAAATAACCGAAGGTGATGTACATGTTAGACCATTGAAGAATTCGGATTTCACTGGAACTTTGAAGAACACCATAAGAAACACATCTACTGCAGAATTTTTAGAGCCATCAGCCTTGGGCTAAAGCTATATATAAACGATACCAAAAGGCTAGCATATAAAACACTGTGATCATCATAATATTTAACTATCGTTATTGTAGTACTATTTTTAATAGAATTTTCACGTGACTTGATTTCTTGGTTTTCATATCTCGCGTTTGTTTCCACAGATCAAAACAATAGTGTTGACATTTGTAGCTGAAAAGTCAATAGAACATTGTACCGAGAGCTGCCGTTGATTTCACTTACCATGTCTAGTGAGGCTACTACGCATCTTTTAAATCAGCCCATTGTGATAGACAATGTGAGTTTTAGTAAGAGTTTGGAGACATTTCGAGCCGATCAAAAGACTAACATAGACACAGGGATCTGGTAATATCAAAGCTGGCTTTGCTGGTGAAGAAAAACCAAAGGCTCATGCGTCAGCTATGTGAGTTCTCCTTTTTATACTATCCACTATAATGTAGGTGACACTAATTTCAAAATAACATAGAATAGGGCGCCCCAAATACTCAAAAGTCATGGCCGGTGCGCTAGAAGGAGATACATTCATAGGAAACAAAGCACAAGATAATAGAGGTTTACTAAGACTCAATTATCCAATTGAGCATGGTGTGATACAGGACTGGGATGATATGCAGAGAATATGGTCATCTATACTACAGAACGATTTGAAAACAAATCTCGAGGACCATCCAATATTGTTAACTGAAGCCCCATTGAACCCCAAAAGACATCGTGAAAAATGTGCTCAAATCTTTTTTGAAACATACAGTTCACCAGCGCTCTACATGTCTATACAAGCCGTTCTTGCATTGTATGCATCAGGTAGAACTACTGGTGTTGTGCTTGACTCGGGGGATGGTGTCAGTCATTCAGTTCCAGTATATGAAGGGTTTTCTTTACCTAATGCCATCAAAAGAATAGATGTTGCAGGTAGGGATGTTACTGAACAATTGCAATTATTACTACGAAAAAACGGATATTTGTTACAGACTAGTGCTGAAAAGGAGATTGTACGCTTGATCAAAGAGAAGACATGTTATGTGTCATTAGATCCTAAAAAGGATGAAAGAGATTGGTATTCGTCATCTTTCGGATATGAACCTACACAAGCTTCCAACAAAAATATAGAGCCATACAAACTACCCGATGGGAAAACTATTGAAGTTGGAGCAGAAAGATTTAGAGCTGGTGAAATTTTGTTCCAACCTGAAATCATTGGTTCAGAATTCCCGGGATTGCATGAAATGGTTTCCGATTCTATCAACAAGGTTGACTTGGACTTGAGAAGCTCGTTATACCAAAGCATAGTGTTGAGTGGTGGTACAACGTTATTGAGAGGATTTGGTGATAGATTAATCAGTGAAATGAAATCAATGACACCAAAGGGAACAAAGATAAAAATATTTGCACCTCCAGAAAGAAAATATAGTACCTGGATTGGTGGCTCCATTCTAGCCGGTCTAAGCACATTCAAAAGAGTGAGTAATTGATCCAATGATCTTTGATACTATGGGAAACTAACAATTACAATCTAGATGTGGGTGACTAAAGCCGAATGGGAAGAAAATCCAGACTTGATTCATACTAAATGTCTATGACTAAATGAGAACCTTACCTACATAAAGCCCAATTAAACTGGGCTGAAATAATTATGCATTGCTATAAGAGAATCTTCGTAAATTGTAATTGTTTTTTTTTTGCTTCTTCGGGTTTGGATTTTGTCAGTTCAAGTTCAACAACATCGTATAAAATGGGAAACTAAGACAGGACTTAAATGCAGTAATATCTGTCACCAAAATCACCTAAACCTGGGGACAAACGTTTCTTTTCATCCAATTTATCATCAATACCACCAGTGATGATTTTAATTTCTGGGAATTTGGCATGATAGTTCTTGATACCTTCTGGGCTGGTCAACAAGTTTAAGAAAAAAATTCTTGATGGATCAACACCTCTGTTTATCAAGACTTCTGTGGCTAAAATGGCACTACCACCAGTAGCCAACATTGGATCTAACAAGAAAACATAACGATCAGCAACATCTTCTGGTAATTTTTCATAAAAAAGTTTTGGTAAGGCAGTTTCTTCATCTCTCTGAATTAAAATCTTACCAATTCTAACAGATCTACAACAATCTCTTAGACCTTGTTCCATACTTTCACCGGCTCTGACGATGGAAACACCACAGATCTTACCCAAGAAACTAACACCTTCATATTCAGCATTTAATGGAGTGGTAACAGTATGTTTTTCAACTGGTAATTGATCTAAACCTCTCTCCACCAAGAGACGGATGATACGATCAGAGTAGAAGACGAAGTCGGAACGATGTGTATCTTTACTTCTGATTATTGAGTATAACCCTAATAATTGGTTGGTTTGTGGTAACAATAAGACGTTGTTGTATTCTTCGGTGGACATGATCGTAATTGATAGGTATAATGAATGAGGAGTTGAGATCAGATTTCCCAAGATTGAAGAGCTGATAACCTGAACAATATGTATATGTGACGATAGAAAAGAACTCTTGCTCCACTAAGATATGCCAAACTAGAATGATCTATAAATAATGGATTTTTTCATAGATTGTTAAAAAGTTTGAAATTAAAAATTTCTTTATCAGCTCATCGCACAAAGCTAAATCCGTCGGCTCGAGATGACCATTGGTGTTCGGGTGGAGATAGTATATAGATGTAGTCAGATGAAGAATATCTCTTCAAGAACTACGTTTGCTGGTCTAAAGGTTGAAGAACGTCAATGAATGGTAAGGGTTTTTCTGAAGAAGTGATGAGGTAGCAGATTATGGGTTTCGAAACTATGATCCGTTATAGGTGGTTCCTGAACGAAAATTCAGCTGATGTTAAAGACTCACTACAATATAAGTAGACATCACAATTTATTACCGTACTATTCCTCCTGAGGTTGTGCAAATGGATTTTCAATAACTTCAGAGCCATCCACTGGCGCAATGGTCAATAATAATGGACCTCTGACAACGACTAATCCAAGATCTCTTGTTTCTTCAGTCAAGATACTTTCGTCTTCTGGGTCTAAATCAGTTACAATGTTAGTACATCAAGCGCCATGATAGTTGATCGTCGTTCAAAAACTTACCTCTGATATTTTCTTTGACATCGTCTAGCACTAGGTTCAACAATGGATCGAAACCTTTCAACACTCCGGTTACTATTAAATTGTTAGTCACATACACCTCTTTGTTGATTCGAGGGTCCACAAAACATACCTTGTCTTCCATGGGTAAACTTCACACGTATTCTTTTGTCTTGATATTTAGAGACTTCCAGCACTAGGTCTCTCTTTGGACCATCTTGCTTCTCTCTTTGTTGATTTTGGTTTCTTCTTCTATTTTGGTTTTGGTTTTGATTTTGGTGCTGGTTTTGGTTCTAAGTTAGAGGTTAGATTTCACTTCTCATAATATACTGGTACAATACATACTCTATCACTCATCTTATAATATTTAATAATTGGTTAAATAACTGTCTATTTGAACTTTCCTGCTTGATTCTGCTCACTTTAATTTCTTCAAAGATGAATGCGATCGAATTCGCGAAAGCACTAGAAGACGGGTAAATTGACAGTGTGCTCCTACCATACACATATCATCGTGTTTACTTTTCAGAACCATAAAGAAATTGATTCACCATTGGTGTCACGTTGATGCTAATAAAGTAGAGGGCTATATATTTTAGCAACATATAGAGTGATGAGTGATATCACGGTGCAAGTGACGTCCAGTCTGACAAATTCAGAAAGAAGATTGTCTCCAAATTGGAGTCTCAAATACTTCAAACAAAGACTAGAGACCATTACCGGTATTCCACCAGAGGATCAACAGTTACTATTATTTACCAATACATTCTCCACTGAAGGAAAGCAACTGAAGCCTGGATCAGGTAGAACTGACGATAGCACTCTATTGGGAGAATTTGTGCTTCAGGACCATTCTCGAATCCAAGTTAATGATACTAGACCAGAATCCGAGCTGAATGAGCTACAAAACGAGGAAGGCGGTCACTTCTTTGAATTGAATGACGAGGAATACGAGAAAAGATCAGACTCTATTCGAAGATGGAAACAAGATAATCAATTAGGTAGATTTGATCCTGCTTTTGAAGCCAAGAAGGAAGAGATTCGTCTGCAGAATGAATCCAAGGCTAAAATTCTTGTAGAGGGCTCTAGATTTCGTACCGTGAATGATAAAGATGGTGAAAGACGAGGAACAATAAGGTTTGTTGGAAAAGTTCCAGAGATTGATAAGGATAATATATGGGCTGGTGTTGAATTTGATGAGCCGGTCGGCAAGAACGATGGATCCATCAAAGGTGTCTCCTACTTCAAAGCCAATTCCAACTATGGTGGATTTTTAAGACCAAGCCAAGTTGAGCAAGGCGACTTCCCAGAGAAGTCTTTGTTTAGTGATGATGAAGATGAGATATAAGATATCATTTATACAACAATCTATCACGGAAGCATCGTATTTTGTAGTTGATGTAATATTCATCTTGTTTATTATATGGTGTTCGGATGTCCTGCATCACCGTTTTATCCATTTCTGTTTGTACAACGCTCGTCCATTTAGCTCAGAATGAGAAGCTTCTAAACGTTGGAGAGTACTGCTTATATTTTGTCTTTGATTTCATAGCAAAGCCGCTAATACTAAAGACTAGCTGAGACCTATACCACCTCTCGCTTTTTAAGTTTCAAATCCCCCTAAAAAAACACAGATCAAAACAATCACTTTTGAGAATTAATAATCTAATCCACTTGGCATACATCCACAACAATAAAGCATACTTTTTACAAAATGTCTGAAACTCAATACAACCAATATATTAATGCTGTCATCCCATACATCCCAGCAACTCTAAGAGAAATAGACGTGCACAAAGCTATCAGATTAATAGTCATTGTTGGTGGTTATGTTTTTGTCCGTAATATCGCTCAAAAATATCTTGCCAACCGTCAACTACAAAAACAATTAGCTGAAGATGAAAAAGATAGAGACCAAGAAAGAATCAAAGAGCTGATCGATGTCCCAACAGCAGAAGTTACTGGCTCTGAAGAGACTGGCTCATGGGGTTGGGGTAAGAAAACAAGACAAAATATCAAACTTCAAGAAGAAATATTGAAGAAAGCTTTGGATGCTCAAGTAGAAAGGGAAGAAGTTGATAGTGATGCTGAAATTGAAGATCTATTGGAAGACTGAATCAGATGAAACACATGAAAGACTTATTCCTCTTAGTCTACACGCTCATTATAATTTGGGACTGATTTGTTTAGCTTTTTTATCGGTTAAAAAAAAAATATTTTCCTTGACTTTTAATAAGACACCTATATATATAGTTCCGGTCAGGAAATTGACAGCATTTGAAACTTTGACTACGTAGCATATATATGTGAGGAGCTAGAGCTGTAAAAAATTCAAGGTTGATTACGATAACTATTCGTTGGTTCAAGAGCTCATCGCCTGAAATCAATTGTCTGCCAATGTCTTGACGTGTAAATAAACTGATGCCTAAAAATTTCCTCTATACTAACAACAACGCTTAAGAAACTAAAACTCGACACATCAATCTCTCGGATCAGATTTCAAATAGAAAGATATGAGTTTCGGTGGAAGAGGTGGAGGAGGAGGTTTCCAAAGGAACCTGCCCTTTGGCTTAGACTATAGTGATATTAATAATGGTAATAAAGAAAGCGAGAAACCAGTAAGTGTTGATCAATCTTCTTGTCAAACATATCCATAAAGAACGATCACTAATTAGATAATCAGCAAATACCATTGCCAGTGAATGGTAACTCTTCCAAACTAGAAAAAATAGTAGCCAGTCATTTCTTAAACTTTCAAAAAACGGTTAAAGATGGTCCATTTTATACAGGTTCAAATCTTGATTTAGAGAAAAGCAAAGCTAAAACTGAAGTAGATGAAGAAGGTCTTAATGATGGTATAAAAAGATACACTGACAGATATCGAAAAAAGCGTAAGATAGGAAGATCTATTGATGAACATCCTTATGTTATTGAATTTTTCCCACAAGAGCTTTATAAAGTGATGGATATCGATGATAAAAAGAAGAAGAAGTTATTATCATTATCAAAATTGAAAAACTCGAAAGAGGTCTTGGATAATTTGGATAACCCAGCACTTGGGCAGTCTCTACTGGAGAAATTGAAGGATATGGCTGAAGATGAAGAAAACGATAAAGAGGAACAGGAACAGGAACCAGAGGAAAACTTTGATGATGAGTTTGAAGAAGAAGACGATGATGATTATAACGCTGAGAAATATTTCGAAGATGGTGAAGATTTCGGGGATGAAGATGATTTCAACGATGAAGCTGCGTTTTGAAGTGCAAAATTATTTAATAGGATCGAAGCTCTAGATGTACAATATATTACAAAATATTAATTCAAAAATTATTCTACGATTTCACAGTACGTAAAGTATGGGCCAAACCCACGACCATTTTAAATTAGCATTAAAAGTAAGTGTCCCTATATTTAACTATGAATTAACGAGGTGGTGGAAGAGGAGGTAATGAACTTTTAAAGCGAGTTGGTGAACTTCTCCCAAATGAAGATTGTTGCGAGTTCTTCATTGAATTTTGAACAAACATATCATATGGAGTTGGAGCGTTGTGTTTATTTAATAGAACATCATTGTCTTTAGAAGATGTGACTCTATTTTCGAGATTTTCAATGTTTGTAGTTCGATTGGTTGTTGGGCTGGGTATGGTGTTGGCATCATATGGTAAGCTTGTTAAATTGATTCTTGTAGGGCTGCTACTCCCACTTTTGTAAAAATCGGTTGGTGCTTTCCGTTCTGGACTCCTTCTTCTTGGTGAATGTGTTGTGTTATTCGCTTCTGGTTCAATGATATGATAGTTGTTTATCGATGACCTATTCATAGTGCTGTGTTGTGGTACAGGAGGTGGTAAAGATCCTGATGAGAGTGAACTTTGACTATGTGAAGGTAATGGCGGTGGTTGTCTTGATTTCTCAGCGTTATAGTTCCTTATCCAATCGGACTGAACTTCTCGTTCCAGTTCATCAAAAGAATCTGTGGTTTTCCTTTCAGATTGAGTTGTTTTGGATCCAAATAATGGGATATTGTATTTCGAAGTGATGTTTTTGGCAAATTGTCTTAAATCAGTGGTTTGTCTATCTCTTCCAGGATCCAATGACTCACGAAATGAAGTCTCAGTAGCATCAGAAGGAAGATCATTCACAAGATGTGGTTTGTGAGCCTCAATAGGAGGTAAATTCTTGTGCATATAGTTCTGAGTAGGAACATCTGGTAGTGTATGAACGGATATCTGTGAACGGCTAAAATCTGGTTCAATTTGTGGACGATATGAATCGGAATGATGAAATCTAGACATTTCACTCTGGGTTTCTCTGAAAGCATCAAATCCAACAACCTCAGATGCGATTTTTGGTAATGGTGGTGGGATCATACCTGCTGGTGCACTCTGTGGTTCTTCTGGGACATCTTGACCTGGAGGTAATGGTAAATTTCTCTTTTTAGTCAATGTACTTTGTGATGATTTTTTCATACGACTTGTAGTCATTCCACCAGTAGCTGGATAGAATGTCATTTCCAAATATATATCACCAGCTTCTTTATACCCTGCTTTCAAAGGGTGCCATAGATCATAGCCATCTTTCACAGATGAATAGAAAACTGGTGTGACGTCTATTTCAGCTTCCGATACCAGCACTGGTGCCTTTTTAGTTTCATCCAAAATTGAAAGTTTCAGCACTGGCTGTATCTCTGGCGTTATATTGAATCTGAATTCTTCATCCCAATGTGGATTTTGACCTCCTCTTATATCGACCTTCGTTTTATCAGTCAAATTGGATATACGTAGAAGACAATATGGACTCTGCTTTTCCATCTTTCTGCGATTCGGAATATCCCTTGCTCTGGCAACCACTATGATCAATGTACCTGTGTTCCCTAGGAAATGTGACATGATGGACTTCGTTTCTCTTTGTCTTCTTCCACGGGACTTCTGTTTCAAGCTATTTTATGTGTGCTTAATGACTTTGATCAAAAAGTTTATTGACAATTTTGATGAAATTGTAAACAAGCCAAATCTCGGTCATGTGACCGGAACTGAAAATGGTGAATTAAGTACTAGCTCTACTCATCAAATGTCCTTTCTATACATATACAATCTTTACTACAAATCTGACTGTCTATGTCATAGCTCATACTGTAAAGTAAGTTTGTCCATACGTCATTTATTGGGTTGTTTCTTCATAAAATCTGGTGGAAATACCCTAAATATTCTTTTCTGTGAAGTTGGTAATACTCTTCAGATGTCATTCCAACTGGAATCTTTGGAGGTAATGTTGGTCTCCCCTCGGTGAACGCAGCATCTGTGAGTCTTCCCTTAGCCCATGTGCCGTCTCCTCTATATTCTGACGCACCACCATCAACTCTAAAATCATCTCTGCAAGCCTTTCCTTGCTCTAATCTATTTATGATTGCAAAAGCAGTTGGTGATAATTTCTGATATGACTTCTTAGCTGTTGTATCCCTTTTCCTTGCCTGTTCTTTCTTTAATGTCTCGATCTTCATCTGAGCACTGTCACCGATCGAATCGGCTGAAAAAGGCAATTTGTTGAGATCAAGCTCTGCTAAAGTTTGAGGCTCGAACTTCATCACATTTATTTTGATTCCATCGTCTTCTGGTGTTCGATCGTAATACTCCTCAGATGGGCTGCTTTCTGGTGATTGATCGACTTCCATTATCAAAAGCTCATCATTTGTCATTTTCTTTGATTGATCAACCATCTCGACCCCTTTGTATGATAACCTTCTTTCATACCTTCTTCGAACCTTACTAGCAAGTCTTCTCAATCTAGTTCTCTCCTCTTTCTCCTCCACAAAGACTCGATCGACAGATGATATCTTGGCTTTTGCATCTTCCGTCCTAGCTTTGGCTGTGCCTTCCGTTTCATTGCCTTTGATTGGTACTAATGGTGGTTCTGGTGCTTTCATGGGTAGCATTGGTGCAGATTGATAAAACGTATACTCTATGTTGATTTGGCCCATGGGTGATAATTTTGTCCATTTGTCTAATCTTCTTTCATAGAATACATGAACAAGGTCTATTTCACCTTTAGCAACAACTTTCGGTAGGCCATTAGTCTTTTCCAAGATATAAATCTTTAGTAATGGTGTTACACCGGGATCAACATCAAATCGGCATTGTGAGTCTTCTTTCCACTTGGGTATGCTAGGAGCTTTGAATGTTGTGGTCTTTGAGCGGAAGACTCTGTTATCAATTTGAAATAAACAATAGACACTGGATGATACTCTTGGTATACAAATGTTTCTTGCTTCTAAAGGGTCCACAACAAGAACACCTTTTGCTGAGTTAAATTGCATGTTGTTTTGCTATCTTGAAGCAAGGCTCAGTAACAACAACAGTATATAGCAGATTCGTTAGGTTTAATATAATATGTAACAGAGCCCTTTGGTCATGAGTTTATACTCGATTTCCAAGTGATACAGCCGTTAGATCATTTTTCATAAGCCTGTATTATTACTATTATTAGAGCATAAGGCCGTTGTTTTCCATTCTGTCGGGGACACATAGATCGTCTAGATCAAGCCTACATAAGCAAAAAGGAATTGAGCTAGCTTTAATATAAATTTAATTTTACAAATACACATTAATCATTCATCTTCTAAATCTTTTGTCCCTAACGTAACCAGAATCTCTATTGGAAGACATGGTTCTTTTGTTAGTTCCCGATGTTGTTTCTGGAGGTGGTGGAGGTGGAGGTGGACGGACCCGAGAACCTTGGTTGGACTGGACCCGACTTTCTGATTGAGTGTACGATGAAGGTGTACTTCCTGCTTGGCGATACCCTTGATTGTATTGTCTCTGTGAGCTACCTCCTGAATGTGCAGATGGCCCTGATGGCCCTGATGGAACGCTTCTAGAGCCCCATTTCTCAGCTGGACGACTAACTGAGCCTGTAATAGACTCTTGAGAAGGTAAAGGTTTTCTTCCACTTGGAGTGACTCTACTTGGTCTTCTATTTTTGAAGTGATCAACGGACAGCTGTATTTGACTCACAGTCTTGATTAAACTAGCAACATGGACTGAATTGTTGCCTGCAATTGCTCTAGCATAGTTGAAAACGACATCTTTGAAATCTTTACTAAAATTCATAGAGCCGTTACAAATATAATCCAAGTCTCTTCCAATAGTGTCATCATCAATCGCTTCTTTCAACACACGCATATCACCGTCTATTATGGCAAATCTAATCGCTTTCACTTTTTTCTCAATATCATCACCAGAAAGCGCACTTGCTGTAACATCTTTGAATCTTCTCTTAGCTCGGGCATCAGTGGTGCTTGGGGTTCTGGAGCTTGAACTTGGACTTGGAATATAGGTGTCTGTTGGCTTTGCAGTTGATTTTGTATTTTCCGGACGTGAATCATCATCTGTCTTCTGCACTGGTTCTTGGTCTGGAAGTTTGGTCTCCTTTTGAGTTGGCTCTTCGACATCCGTCTTCTCTTTTGATTCAGGACTAGTAGTTTGCTGTTCTTGCTTCACATCATCAATTTTTTCATGTACAGCATTTGATCTTCTTTCCACCTTAGCAACGGGTTCTCTCTTTGTTTCGGTTGTGTTAGATGGAGCTTTGGAACTGTCATCGGCCCTAGTTTCACTCTTTTCTCCAGCATTCAATCCTCGTGGTGCAGCTGGTGGTGTTTTCTTAGTAGTAGACACGTCCTTCTCTCTGGTTTCAGATTCTTCCTTCTTCACTTCGCTTTCCTTGCCATTTTGAGTATCCAGCACTTCGTCAGGTTCCTCTTTTTTGTCAAAATCTTCAAGCAACGATACATCACCTTCCTCATCTTTAGGGTCTTGAAATCTTGGACGTAAGCGAATATCAGAGCTTAGTTCGGTTATATCACTTGTACGACTTTCAGTTCTACTCTCTGGGCGACTTCCAACACGGCTATCCCCTCTGCTGTTTGCACGGCTAGCTATTTCAGCTTCACGTTGAGCTTTTTGTTTCAAGATTTCAGCTCTTTTGGCGTCAAGCTTCTTCTCTTCTCTCTCTTTAATAAGTGAATCTCTTTTCTCTATCGCTTTTACCTTTTCAGCTTCCTCAAGCTCATAAAAGTCCCAGCGATGGATCCATTTCTTCGAACGTGATGTGATATGAGCCAAAATTGCATCGGAAGCCAACTTCAAATCATTTCTTTTTTCAGAAGCAGACACTTTTGTAATGCATTCGACAATATTTTCAGCATGATCTTCAACAATAGGATAAACAGTAATCAAATTCTTCAATAATGTAAACACATTTCTTCTTGACATGTAATTTTCATTTTGAATATTTAATTTGATACTCTCCAGTACTTGACTATGCCAGTTAAAGATATGTTGTTTATATTCATTTTGGGTACCATCTTCATTTCTTAGGTGTTCGTAGAATCCAAGAACTTCAGCAAGGAAAAATCCCAAATTTTCCGACTCCAAAGGTGTGATTGTATAAATCAATGTATCCAAGAATTGAGAGTTGAACAAGACATCAGCAAATTTCTGAGCTTCAGCAGCGCTGAATAATGAGGTCAAGAATCTTCCAGTAAAGATTGCATCTGTTTCGGAATGAATAGCTCTAGGTATAACACAAGATTGGAAAAACTCGTGAACATCTTCTATTGAGCTGTCTTTCCACTCTTCCAAAATTGGTTTGAGACTCTCCATGGTCTTTTCATGTTGTGCTTTATGAGCTTCTTTATCTTCAGGAATCTTTTTCAGGACACCTTCATTGAATGCTTGATCTTTCTTCAATTTAGTTTCTAGAGCTCTGACTTCAGAAGTAAGAATTTCTTTTTTTGTTGAAGAAAGCTGATCCACTATGGAAGAATTCAAATCTGATAATCTTTGTGTTTCTTGTGTATACAATGCTTCATCATAATTGATATCGTACAAGGACAAGGACCAAAACGTGCTGTAAGATTTTTCAGAGATTCTTTCCGAATCGCCCTTGTTAAAATCAACAAGTTTTGATGCTGTTATATCGATATGTGATCTCCATAGTTCAAACACCCATGGTACATCAACACCATAAACATTGATCAAACTCTGAACATCAATAATATTCTTTTCAAATACTTCGGGAGTTTCTTTCGAAAAATAATTAATCAATTCAATATATGTGTGGAGAACAGAGGCGACTTCATCATTTTGGTTAGACAACACTTTATAATGTGCTGATTCATCACTTTTTTCAATCAAGGACCTTTGAAAATCAGAAAGTAAAACAAATAGCTCTGAAAGAAGATTTGAAGATATTAATGAATTCAATAGTCTCAACGCTGGTTTAGTACACTCATCTCTTGTATCAAAAATCACCTTATTGATACTTTTTTGTAAAGTCTCACCTGAATTCAACATTTGAATCTGTTTAGCGGAAAGATTTGAGCGTTGTTGGATACCACCCATTTGGTTAACAATTTCTCTCAATATAGTAAGACCTACGGTGTTATTTGAATGTAAACCTTTCACGATATATGTGAGAATTGGTCCCAAATTCATGGAGGCATAACTTTTGCTCAGCTTGGCAATGAATGTAGACAATGATTGAAGCCATGGAGCATCATTTAACCCATCAGATTGCACTGCATTTCTTCTAGCGGTAAGCCTCATCAATAAGACGAATGGTAAAACGTCCCAAGCATAATCAGTGAAATAACGAGCAGCATCAACCATCAAATTACTCAAATTATCATAACTTTCAACTTGTGTAACAATCACCAAAAATGAAGGAAGAGGATTAGCAAATGAGATCTTGGCGAATCTTCTCATCATTGATTTAACATTTTCAGTGGTAATTCTTTTCAAGACATCCTTGGTTTGCTTTTCAGCTTTTGAGTAGTGCAACCTGACCACATCATTATGTTTAGAGATGACATTCACCAGTTCACCATACAAGTTATATCTCCATTGGATTGGAAATTTCTTCAACAAATCAAAGATATCGGAAGTTGTTAATGAGTTTTCAACAACAACAGTTGAAGCAGGGAAGATGAATTTTCTGAGGTAATCAAACCAGTTGTTGAGTTTCTCGTCATAATCTTCACCACTTGTTGAATTGTCCAAATCATGGACACCAAAACGAGCCAATAGAGAAACTAATTCGGCATCTTCACCAATTTTGGCACCGGCAAATGCTAATAATTTAGATGAAACTCTAAAGAGGTCTTTGAAAGTTTTAGTTTGTGGCAAATCCAAAGTCCAATCAGCGTAAAAATAAGAAAATATCTTATGTGTATGATTCTTAAGTAATGGATTGAAAATTTCGATTTTCGTGTATGAGAATTTCTCAAACTCAAGAGCATCATTTGCGGTAGATCTTCTAGTGAATGCAGTATCCTTCTCTGATTGAAGCTCTTTGATATCATCTTTGGAAAGGACCGAGACTTGGTTTGTCAATGGGTTAATAATCTGTTTGAATAATCTCAAAATTAAAGGAACAATATCTGGCTCAGCCTGAACAATATATGGGTATTTTGTAAGCATATAAATAGATGGCCAATATAAACCAACACTCAAAACGACTTTGGTTAGTTGTATTTTTTGATTAAATAATCTAGCATCCGCACTAGTTGTGTCAATTTTTTCTTCTTTGGTGACTGTTGCTCTTGATTTCGGTCTTGAAGAACCATTTTCTCCTGCGTCTTCTTCATCTTCTTCAACTAATGGTCCACTTAAAGCCAACGCATTTGCTGATGCTTTAAAAATTTCTTCATCGACTTTCTTAGCAACATCTTCACGTAACTTTTCCATGATATCCTCTTCAGGACTAGTGTACTTCCAGATTGACCCGAATGAAACAAAACCTTCTTTAATCAAAACACCTATTAAAACTTTCAATGTCTCTGGAACAGCTCTTTTGGTTTTAACAGAAGTTTTAAGTTTGAGCCCGAGCAACAAAGCGGCTTCTTGATTACCACCTTTATTCAAGGTCTCCAAACTTGAATTGTCAGATTCATTACTTCTTGGCCACCATTGGGAATTTTTCAACAAATCAATGCAAAATCTATAGTTTTTAGTGACCAAATGCGCAAATACGTCCAATATGACGTCCAATACTCTTGTCGGATCCAAGCTATAATGACCAATCAATCTCTCGATGGCTTCTGTGGTGTAAGTGACTTGAAACGATGAATCCTCAGAGTCACCAGCTTCATAAAGCAAATCAATCAATTTAGCGAACCCTTCTGATGCCTCAAATAATAAGTTGTATTTCTTCTGCTCAACAAAATTGGACAATATATACTCTTGTCTATTTCTCGGGTAATCATTGATGACATTCAATTTCCTTATTATTAGGTCATCTCCCAAATATTTACCCATTTCTTTAGAAGGCAGTTTTTGGAACCCTTTAATCAAGCTGATCAATTTATCATCTAGCTGAAAGGTATTAAAGATGGACATGAACTGGAAGAATAAAGTTGGGCTATCTTTGACTTCAGCCGATGTATTCAAAATGGAACTCAACTTATCAATACCAATTCTGTCATCGTGGTATTTAGCGCTGTAGACCACTTCGTGGAACAATGTTTGCGCTTTGGTGTGATCAGAAAGCACATCGATGGCAAGCGTCTCAATCTTTTGGTCAATGTTGGCAATGAAGTCATCAGTGAGTATCTCCCATTGGAACGATGGTGGGTTCAATGATCTCAACAACTCTACTCTGTTTACATGGAGCAGCTCCTCTTGATCGACTTCTTCAGGTTGGGCATCCGCCATGTCCACGTCGGCGTCTACCACGGGCGTCTTCTCGTCAGGCATCTTCCAGAAGCGGCAGTTGTGTAGTCAAAGAACGAGGTTGGTGTTCTTGCTTAGAGAGTACTATTCACCTTTCCAAAGGGCTCTTTCTTTATAGATTCAATTTTGTTGATGAAAAACTTTGGACAAGGCCACGCTTCTTGATGGAAATTTTCTAAATAATCAAAAGAGATTTCTTTAAAGGACAATACAAAGAGAAAGAGAGATTGTGCAAACTAGAAAGAAGATTCAAGATGGTAAGTATCATTATAGTGCTGAAGTGGGTCAATGGATA
This sequence comes from Hansenula sydowiorum, assembly GCA_030574735.1. Classification (NCBI taxonomy): domain Eukaryota; kingdom Fungi; phylum Ascomycota; class Saccharomycetes; order Phaffomycetales; family Wickerhamomycetaceae; genus Hansenula; species Hansenula sydowiorum. Next base: position 90,997 of record JAJMFN010000310.1, read on the forward strand.
CTAACCATTTCTACAGGCTGACAAAGTTAGAGAACAACAAGTTTACGATCAATTGAAGAGTCGTCATATTGGTTTAGGTGATGCCGATACAACAAAGCATGAATGGATGACAAACGTTCATAGAGATACATACGCTTCCACAGTGGGGCATCCAGCTTTATTAGAATATTTGGCTATTGCTCAAGACAAACCAAAACAGCAGCTGAAAGACGAGCTGATTATGAAAATGGTGAGACCTTGTGGACCAACTCCAAAGAATGAGCAATAGGGTTGTTTCTACAATGAAAAAACGAAAAAAAAAATAACCTTGATTATCTCATGTACAATAGTAATAGTTTTGAATTTAATGCTAATTTAGCTTTGGGTGTTTTCTGTCTTTCCGGGGTTGGGTTTTTTTGTGTGTTTTGATCTAGCATCATTAAAACTAGTTATTGACCAATGGTGCATTTTCAGCATCTGTTGAATTAGAAGATTTCTTTGAATCTTTAACCTCTGCGCTCAACACAGCAACTGAGAACAAGAATAAGAGACCAGCAATGATGAATGCAAAGATCCATTGTAAGGCAAACACTTTTGTGAATAGTTGGCCAAGTGCTAAGGCTAATTGTAAAGCAGCAGAACTGAAACCAACGGCCCAGTCACGATAAATGATCAAGGCGAAAGTTGGAACCAATAAGAAATCCCAAATGAAGACATTTGCCACAATACGTGCAGCAAGACTATGGGATCCAACAGCAACGGCACCATTCCAGAAAATTGTAAATAATAACCAACTGAAAGGTAAAGCAGCGGTGGAGAAGTGAATCAACATATAGTTTGATAATGGTTTGATAGCATAAGTCTTGTGACTGATGTATAGTGTCAGGATATTGAAGAAGTTCAAGATAACAAACATTTCAGACCAAATATAATGTCCATTGACAAACAACATTGTCCAAACGAAATGTAAAATGTTGAACACTGTGAAATGCCATCCGACATGATCGGCAACTTGTAAACGAGTAGGTTGACCACCTTGTAAGATACTTCCAAGTGTTTCACTTCCAGTTCTTTCTGTTGGTGTGTCTTCTGGGAAGAAGTATTGCAAGACAAAACTAATTTGTAACAAGTGTAAGAATCCCCAATAGATCAATATAACAAGAATGTTACCAGTGAATGGAGTGAATCCAACTCTAAAGAACGGATCGTCTTCAGGATTCTTCTCAACTGGAGCCCTACCAAGGGCATATCTCATATTCCCATAAACCGAGAGAACAAGAGCAATGGTGGTTGTGACCTTATGGGTGAGCAATGAATTGGAACTCATGATGGTTATTGAATCGTTGTACAAATTCTGTAGAAACTATGAGTCTAAGGATTCAATTGAATAGGACAAAGGATAGTGGGAAAAAGTGGTTGCTTCTATATTTATATACACTTTTTTTAAAATGTGTCACCTCATCTTTCAGGATTGCTACGCACAACCAAATCAAGTAATAAACCCCCAGGAGGAAAAATAAATTTAACCGAGAAAGCGTAGTTGGCTTGTAAATCTATTAACAATTAAAAGCGATTGTACTATTACTTATTGTATTTGATTGTTTGTAGTGGAAGATTGGGATGCTAGCTAAAGCATCAGCTATCTAGTTTACGTAGCAGATTACAGAAGCTCACACACTGAAATTCCCAGGCGTTTTAATGCTTTTTCACTGAAATTCATACATTAACACCATGAGAAGATCTACTACTAGTGCTTTTGATCTGTTTGTTCAAAATACTACAATAGCTTCATATACCTATGATACATTTATGCAAGCGAGATTAAGAACCATACATATCTACTCTTCACTGGAAATATTTTAAAGCTCTTAGCATAAACTACTTGATTTCACTCAAGTTTGAGATCTCCGTTCTCAATGTACGTCCATCAGCAATAGCACCATTCAATTCCCTATGAGCTTTTTCCAAAGCAGGTTCTGAATCGAATGCAACTTCGGCAATGGCAGAACCTGATACGAGATCGTTGATTCTTATACGTTTAGTTTTCCCAATTGTTTCCAGAACTGCTCTCAGATCATTAATTGATGTTCCATATTCAAGATTTTTAATCTTTAAGAAATTTGGAGTTGATGCATTTTTAATCTTTAGGATTGTTTTATTTTGTCTTGTGATTATATGTTTGTTTTCTTTCACCTGTTGTTGTTGCTGTTGTTTACCTTTGGACTTTGTGGGTACAGGTTTTGTAATTTTGTTATTTTGTTTCTTTAATTTTTGAGATTGTAAAGCTTGAGTTTGCTTTGAGATTGGAGCTGGGGTTATATTGACATTTGATGATAAAGATGAGGTAAATTTTGCATTTGGTCTTGATGTTCCACGACCATCCCGTATTCTTTGAGCCAATGGATTCGCATTCGAGGTTTTCCCATTGATTCTGTCACCACCATCACCATTGTATCTTGTCTGTAATGCATCAATACGAGCCAATAGTGGATTCTTGTTTGATGATGAATTGGTCTTTTTAGCACCAGTTGCACTTTTTGTTGACTTAACAGTGGAACAGTTCTTATCCGCACCAAGTCTCTGAGCAAGAGGATTCTTCTTAGCAGTGTTCTTCTCCTTCAGTGGTTTCTTAGCAGCCATTGTTACACTTTGCACTCTATATTCCGTTCAAATCAATGGGGAGTTTCCTGTTATTCTAATTCGAATGTTGTCTTTTTTTGCGAGTATAAAAGAATATGCCAAAAATTGGACAAGATTCGCAAATTCGCGAAGAGAATTTCGCAAGAGTGCCATTGTTTCCCAATGCAGTAGTGCTTGCCAGATTCAGTAATCACAAGAGCGCGATTGGAATTCCCAAATAATGGTCATAACTTGATTGAAACTCAATAAACTTGCAAAGAAAACTGATTCATTCATAGACCGTATATCACATCGAGCCTTGCAAACCTTCTATTCATCATCACACCTCAAATATGCTTCCAATATCACATCATTCCCAGTGATTCACGCACCCGTGATGCTATGGCAGATTGCGCCATTCCAAAATGAAAACAAAAAAAGCGACAACACATTGAGAATTAAAAGACATAAACATTTCGTACAACATACCAGCTTCTAAAAGCAAATAGAGAATTTTCCCAAAGGACTTTCATTTAAGATTTTTCTCTTAGCTTGATTATACCACACTACTGAGAACTCGCTAGGATATCCCATCGGGCCCACTATCTATCTATCAGTTCCACTAAAAACTCTGCCTCCATTGGAATTTTCAAAACATTGAAATCAAAACAAAAGACCGTTTCACATATAGAGGAATTGGTTTGTACTACATCCAATACTTCTAACAAACAAGACCCGATATCAATCAATTAGACCAATTGACTCTGTCTCGAATCATCTACATCTAGAACATATTCCATTCAAGAACATACAACGATGCCTTTATGCGGTGGTTCTAAAAAACCAAGTGAGTATTCAAAATATGATCTATCGATAAGAATGACAATGACTAACAACCACTATAGTTCAACGTAAGATTGTCATTTTGGGTGATGGTGCAGCAGGTAAGACATCATTACTAAACGTTTTCACAAGGGGTTATTTTCCACAAGTTTATGAACCAACGGTTTTCGAAAACTATGTTCATGATATATTTGTTGATGGTAAGCCAATAAAACTCTCGTTATGGGATACTGCGGGACAAGAAGAATTCGATCGTTTGAGATCGCTGAGTTATTCCGATACACATACAATAATGCTTTGTTTTAGTATTGATTCCAAAGATTCTTTAGAAAATGTACAGAATAAATGGGTTGGTGAAATTGCGGATCATTGTGAAGGTGTTAAATTGGTATTAGTTGCCTTGAAATGTGATTTGAGAAACGAAGATGGAGAAGATGAAGAAGGTGATGTCACAAGAAGATCTAATTTGATAAGTTATGAAGAAGGTTTAGAGATGGCGAAAACAATTGGTGCCTTGAGATATTTGGAATGTAGTGCTAAAAAAAATAGAGGTGTTAATGAAGCCTTCACAGAAGCTGCTAGATGTGCCTTGACTGCTAAGCCAAAAGGTGCTAATGATGATGAAGATGAATCAAGTGGAAGTTGTACAATTATGTAATTGTTTTTTTATACAATTGAGATCATACAATATCAAATTCAGAGACTTTTTTCTAATCGACACTTCACACAAATTAATTTAATAAAAAACTTTTAATCTACAAAACTACATGTAGAACACTATGAACCCCGATACATATATATAATAGTATAATAATTTAAATAACCCATGCTGATTTGTCCCCTGACTATGCACAAAATATCTCCACTAATCTAATCCTCAAACATGGACTCTAGATAAGCACTTGGAATGGCTCTATGACCTCTATTAGCACCTCTCTGAGGAGATCTACTGTTATTTGGAGTTGAAGCTCCAGTTTCTGAAGGATCATAACTGTTATGTCTTGCATGTCTCAAATCAGGAATGGAACCAATGACTGAACTATTTTCTCTTGTATGATTATAACTGATATTTCCCGCTTGTGGAGATGATTGATTCATTGCGTTATTCATTCCCAAAAATCTTGAATTTCTGTTATAATTCATAACTTCTGCCGTTGGTGATATAAACATTGATTTTCTCTTATTATTCTCGGCATCTAATGTCGAGAAGAAATTTTGTTGATTGGTCATTGAGGCATCTGCCAAATTTTCCATAGAGGCTTCTTTATTTTGATCGTATAATAATGGAATTTTAACAGCTGATTGGTTTTGAGTTGTGTTGTAGAAATTTGAATTACCATTTGCTGATTTTTCATTTAATCCTCCAAATCCACCACCTCCATAACTTGATGATGATTCGTTATCTAAGGATAATGTCTTTTTAGCAGTTCTCTTAGCAATGATTTTCTTTATAAATATCAAACAAATAAAACTTAACAATATGAACCCAGCAACAGCACCAACAGCTATGAAAACAGTCCCGGATGGTAATGAGGATTTCCAAACGTTTGGATTATCACTAGCGGAAGGTGGTGTTATCGTTGGTGTGGATATGGATGATGACGAGGATGTAGAACTGGACAGGGTTGGTAAACCTTTTGAAGAAGATGATGTGGTGGAAGAGCCAGATTTTGACGTTGTGGAAGCCGAGGTTGAGGCTGAAGTTGTGTCTGTGTCTGTACTTAGGGAGGGAAGGGTAGTGGTTGACATTCTTTAAGTTCTAATCTTTTGATGTTGAGATCTCTATCTTGGACTTAAGAATAGATTTGTTTCGAATCAATTGTCAAGTTTCATTCTTGGAATTCATTTTGTAAACATCCAAAAATAAATAAAAACTAAAAAAAAAGTCCTTCCGCGAATCCTTTAAATGATTGTCTCTTTACTTTAAGTAGTTATTCAGCTTTTTCTACAATTCATGATCGGTCAACGATTTATTGGATAGCTATGTACTGTATTGTATGGTGTCTATGTCTAGCGTGATCTCAGTTGATAATATGATGATACGTGTCGGCCTCTGTATAGATCAGATCCAACCCACAAACCTCTTTCCTAATCTCTTTGAACAATTTGTGACTTAGTTCCCATTTCTCCCCAGCACTACAATCATCAACTTTATGCCTTGGACTAGTGACTTCTGGATTTTGGAAATCCGGATGCTGTTCACATCTTGTTCGATATCCCATATAGTCGGCCTTTGGACGTTGTTGAAACCATGGTTTCGGTATAGGAGCGTCTGAAAAATGGAGATATTTGATGGATTTGAAAAAATATTCACCAGGTTTGGACATGTGTTTCGTTTCGTAGTATGCTGGTTCTCTATTTGAGGTTGGGAGTAACTTGTGTGCAAATATCTGTTCATGAGCATCGGCCAAGTAGGAATGATGATCTTTTTGAGAATTGATCTCTGGTGTAATTGTCCCGTATACTTGATGTGGTAGAATCATGAATTCAGGAATGTCCTCAATATGGGACTGGAAAGAGGCACGATATGAACCAAAAGAGTCCAGGTTCTGTTTTTGAAGGATTTTTGGAAGTGAAAATAGATGGTTTTGCACCAAATCCATATCATATTCATTTTTTTTCTTGTTTTCAATGGCATTCAACACACGGGCGAATAATTCTTTGGAAGGTTGAATCACCATGACTATGTTTGTCAATTCGAATTCATCAATGGTGAGATAGTTTGGTAAAGAGTTGTATAACTGTGTTTGGAAATTTTTTTGGTTGATTTTTTGGTTTAATGTTGAATCCTTGTTCACTGTGGGTATTTTGTTATCGATGTTTTTATAAGTATCCACATGTGTATTGATTAATTTTTGTAGTTTATAATCTCTTTGAGGTGTTGTTAATGGCAAGAATCCATTCTTCTTGGCCTCGTACTTGTTTTTTTTCTTTTCATCTTTAGCCATTTTTTCATACTTGATCTTGGTCATCCAATAAGCTGTTGGAGTGGCCAATTTACATGGCGGTATAAAGAATAGTTCATCCATATTACCCTTGAGGACAATCGCATCGGCGTCCAAATAGATGATTCTTTCATATTCAGTCTCATTGAACACCATTAGCTTTGTGAAACTTGACTTCCAAATATCAACAGCGTCACCGCCAATGGAAGTTATTGAAGTTGGTTTCAAAGTAACGTTATAATTTTGTGCAAATTCATTTAGTGTCTTGTGCTCGGTTGGGAACTCTTCAGGTTTCAATAAGAATTCTCTTTTAACCAATAGCACTAATTGTGCTCTTGTTTCGAATTTTCTCAACTCTGCAAAGATCATCATGGAATTGCACATGTGTGAAGATGAAGTGGCATAGAGCACATAGGCATATTTGGACCAATCAACCAAGTCTAGATCGGTATTGTTATAATTCGATTCAATAACCTCTGGATAAATGTACTTGATATGATCTCTATCGTAATCCAATAGTTGTAAGTTGGAATCCTTGTCTTTGATGATGTTTAGCTCGGTCTCGTTGTGGATGGTTTTGAGATGACCAAGGACGTCATGATGAGGCTCTAACGAGTAGTTCAGCAGTCCATTCATGAAAGATTTGTTACTATTGTGGATCCCATTCGACGAAGAGAAAACCCATATGGCAGAGGTTGTCAAGAACAAGGCCAGTATCAGTTTGTTAAGTCTTCTTGGATTTGATAATCTCTTGAAGTCCGTCGTCATATCATAAATCTCTGCTGTATAACAAGTGTAAACGTTAGATCTATACAAATAGGCACAAGCCCCGTGATATATATAAGTATTTCGAAAATGTGCGTGTCTGGATTTAGGTTGCACTTTTGTCTTTATTATTCGACATGAATGTGCATCTTATTTCCCAAATATATATCAAGTATCTTTAACTACTTTTGTCTATAGTGTGGAATTTTGGCTGTGCTGCTGTGCCTGGGACCTTATCGATCACCGATTTAGCTTGCTACAAGTATAGACAAGACTAGGAAAAACCACAACAAAGTAACCAAAATACAGCTTGTTTAGAGCCAATAGGGAACAGTTCTAATAATATAGACGTCATATGTTTAGCCACTTTCCCAAGGGGATAGTTGAATCATCCAGTATTGAGACACTTGATAGAAAACGTGGTATCAGAGTGGTATGGACACTTGTATCTCCATAGATATTAGGAAGAATCGCATTGATCAAATAATAAAAATATCTGGTAGAGTTGGGGTTTTATGACGACATGCTTACAGAAATATATGAGCGTATTTATATGTCTTAAGACCAGTTGTGTATTGGATCCTTGAACCAGCTTGTCGGTGTATCATTGGTTGATAGGCAGTGTAACGTACAATTGGAATTGTCCATCAAACATTTCGGTTTGTGAAAATTGAAATTAGGAAAGGGAAGATGAGTGTCTGCAATACGTACATACATTGAGCAGACTTGATACTTTAATGTTTATTTGCTCAGTTTAGTTACTGCTATATGACATTTCATTGCCGTTTAAATCTGATTCTTTTGAGTAATGAACACTGAATTTATTATTTGAGGTCACGTGTGATATAGATGTCACGTGTGTATATCTAGATCACGTGCTTAAAGGCTCATAACCATTGCATAATTAATTACCATGATCAAGAAGCTTCAATTAAGAGTATATATTAATCTTATCAAGTTTCTTATACACTATATCATGACAGTCTATGTTCCTCCTTTGAATTTCTCGCTTGTGGAAGATGGGATCTACAGATCAGGACATCCAGTACCCATCAATTTCCCCTTTCTCAAGACGTTAAACTTGAAAACAATCATATATCTTGGAGATAAAACGGATAATTATGAATACTATGAGTTTTTACAATCTCAGGGAATACGATTTGTCTATATCCATATGGAATCATCGAGTGAGCCATTCATAATGAATGATCCACAAGCCATAATCAAGGCTTTAAACATTATAATAAACACTGAAAATTATCCAATTCTTATACATTCCAATAAGGGGAAGCATAGAATTGGTGTATTGGTGGGTATAATGAGGAAATTATTACAAGGTTGGTCCATAACGGGGATATTTAACGAATATGATAAATTCGCAGGTGGGAAAGGTGAGAGTGATATTGAATTTATTGAAGTTTTCGAAACAAAGTTGTTAGTTGATGAACAGAATTTACCAGGGTTTGTTAGATTGGATTAATTAAGGGTCATGTAATACTATATAAGATAAGAACGGTCTTACTATTTGTGAAGTTTACTCTGAATCATTCGTAAGAATTTCATCTCTTCCTCATTCAGCAAAATTTTATCAGGAATTATAATCTCATCCACGCCAATCTCAATTTTATCAGAAACAAGAGTCTTGCCAGATTGTTCTGGTGTTATATCAGCTTGCTTTTCCGCTGGTTTCTCAGCTTGCTTCTCAGCATCTATTGGTAAAGGCTTTGTATAACTAGTCCACCAATACAATGGATATTTCCTCAGTATATTATTCGTAATACAAGCAACAGCAACCATCAAAACCGAACTGATCAAATGAGCAGGTAAATACCACCATCCCATCAATCGAGCTTCGGCATCTATCACGGGGATCAATGCACTAGCACCACTAGGTGGATGAACACAGTTGAATAAACTCATCACAATACTAGCAATAGAAACACTCAATGCCCCACCAACGTAAAAATGATTCTGTCCAGCATGACTCAAATTGAACAACTTGGAAATAATAACACCAACAAGTCCACTGAGGAAATGTCCCAAAATGACATTTCTAGGTTGTGATAATGGAGCTCCATTTGCATTGAAGATTAAGATTGCTGACGCTCCATAAGATGCAATTATTATTGGAGCATGATGTGATTTGAATACGCCACTATGTTTGAAAACACCTTCGATCAATAATATTGAGACAAAAGTACCAATGAATACATCCAAATATAGCAGAATTGATGAGTTGAATGAGTTATATCCTTCATGTTTACCTAGTATTCTTTGCAACGGACGCGGGAGTTTCGAGACGATGGATCTTGGATAGTGTGGGTTTAGATAGTTGTCAAAAGTGAAGAAGGCCATGGTGTATATCTGTTTGGATCTTTATATCATTTGATTGTGGTGATGGTGTTTTTCTAGATATTCAAGTTTTGAGTGGTTTTAATTTTGATTTTTAAGGAAAGTCGGAGATCGGTGATAATTTTCACCTTTAATCATCACTTAAACTTGAAGAGTCAGCATTAAGTCGAACTACAATTTTTTTTTTGTGAAACTTTTGATTTATTAACAATGCAAAGTAAAGAAGTTGAACAATAATTAAACAGGAATGAATCCTTATGATTTGGATCCAATGCTCAACTCTTCCTTTTCTGGAGTGTTTTCTCTATCCGACTCCTCTAATTTTAATGACAATTGTTTCAAGGCAAAATCTCTACCCTTCCAAGCTGGAACTTCGAATAAATGGTCCGTTAGATCTAATGGAACACCTTTGGTTTCTGGGAAGAACAAGTAAACAACAATTGGTCCAACCGTCATACACCCGGCAAATAGGAAATAGACACCATACCCCATTGCATTGAACATGTTCCCGGTGAATCTGGCAAAGATAAATGCCCAGAACCAATTACTAGCAGCGTTGATACCTCCCACAAGACTTCTAACGTCTTGATCAAACAACTCGGAGCAATAAACCCAACATGTACCGTTGAATGTAGCACCATAAACAAATGTCCAGATATAAAACATGGCTAGTGCGGCTTTACCTGCTGAATCCAATTTTGTTGATCCTGTGGCCAATTTGGCTGCAGGATCTGTAACTTTGATGTATGCACCTAGATAGTACATTGTTATGGCACATGGAATACATCCGTAGAAGAAAGCTGCACGACGTCCCCAATTATCCACAATGAAGGCCAACCAGAAGATTGAGGCGACTAATTTGATAACGCCAAATAGACCTGTGGATAATAATTTGGCACTTGAACCTGAAAGACCGATTGATTTGAAAACTGTGACTGAATAATATGTGACTGCGTTGATACCGGCACTGTTTTGTAAGATGAAAGTTGAGGTGGATAGGGCTAATCTCTTCATATATTTCGGTGTCATGACAACACTCTTGATTTGTTTGATGATACCTTCACCATATTTCAATTTTTTCAAATCACGTTTCTCCTCCATTATGGTTAATTCGTATTGAACAAATTGATGGTTTATATCTAATGTTGTGATATAACTTAATCTATTCTCGGCATCTTCTCTTCTATATCTACTGATTAACCATCTTGGAGATTCTGGTAACCAGACGATACCAATCCAGAAAATTGCCGAAGGAATGATCTGTACAGCAAATGGAATCATCCATTGACGTCTAGGATTCGTGACATGTTCACTAACACCAAGATTGATCCAATAACCAACAAGTCCACCAATTTGCCATGCGATTTCCCATAACCCAGTCAATTGACCTCTGATAGCCGGCGGACTGATTTCAGATACATAAAGTGGTGTTATACCACTACAAAATCCAATCCCTAACCCAGTAATCACTCTCCCGGCATAAATAGCACCAAGACCTCTATCACTATTTGAGGCAAGAGTAATAGCACCACCAAAAGTTAAGAAAAATCCAGAAAGGAAAAGTGCAATTCTTCTACCAAATAATTCACCAATAGGATAAATCATCAAGGCACCGAAAAATGCACCAACATGGAAAATACTAATGATATTTGAGTTTGTATAAGTAGCATGTGATGTGGACATCTTGTCGATACCAAATTCACTTGTGAATGAGTCCAATGTGACAGTGGCACCGATGAACCCGGTGTCATAACCTGAGATGATAGCCCCAAGTGAAGCAATCGCGGCGAAAAGATATGTTCTTGCGTTATAAATCTCATTAGGGATCGGTATCTTGGAATCAACTTCTGATTTTTGGAACACTTTGAAAGACTTTAGTATTTTAGACATGGCGGGTGTTTTTTCTATGTGATGTATGGTATTGAATATGAGTGGTCTCTTTGAATATCTTGTCAAAGGAAAAGCCTCTTGGTGGGGTTTGATCCTTAGTTTTGTTGGGTATTAAAGTATTTGAAATTCTTTGTTCGAGTGGGTGTAAAGATGAGTACTCTTCTCGAGGAAATTGAGATGAGCCCCAGCGATATTGATGGCTTTGTGAGGAGAGATGTGCCTTCTTCTGAGCCTACTCCCTGTTTTATGATCTCCAGCGACAGACTATAGTTGAAACAGCTAAAGATTTATATGAAAATTCTACCCCAAATTTGCAAACACCAAGTGACAAAGATACTTATTCACTTTTTCAACGTTGAGATTTTGAATTTCTTTGTGCGAAAAAAAAAATTTTGTGCATGAAAAACATATTGAATTCTGGGGAAGAAAAAGGGAATCTCGTGACTCTTTGCCCGGAAATTGTGGTGGTTGTTGTTGTTGTTTGAGTGTTGTTTGGGTACTCTTTAGTGATTTCGAAAGTGTGGAGAAGTGTCTGTTGGAGGATGAGAAGTCGATAAGATATTGGGAGAGAAGAAGTCTTACATATCAGTAGTAGTTGAATAGCGGACATCGGGTAGTGCACATGTTCTCGACAGTTATAGTGGATCTAGTCTCAGAAGGCAACAAAATCAAACGGTCAATAACTGGCAAGATAAGAGGAACCAACCCCAAGAAGTCAATACAGGAATAGACCATAACTAGATCTTCATCGATGATTAGTCTTTATAGCTATTAATGTGACTAAGCACTGACATAATACTAAGTGACCCGATTGTCTGGCAGAATCGAACTTTCGATCGTTATGACTCTTCAAGAATTGCAAGAACTCGTCAACCATTGAGTTACTTGATTAACAACCATTTGTTGTATTAGGAGAAAGAAGCCATAGATAAGAAATGTCCTCTTTCAATTTGGACACACTAGTCAGGCCAAATATTCTATCATTGGAACCATATCGTTGTGCCAGAGAGTATGCCTTATCAGTGATTATACAAAAGATGTTGTACTAACAAAGACAATAAAGTGACTTCAAAGAGGGTATTCTTTTAGATGCGAATGAAAATGCACATGGCCCTTCGTTGAATGACATTTCAGAGTACGAAACAGGTCTAGAACTGAACCGTTATCCAGATCCTCATCAAATTGAATTGAAGGCCAAGATTGTGGAATTTAGGAATTCAGAAAATATATATGAAATTGAACAGGACAAACTAATCACAACTGAAAATTTATGTTTGGGTGTTGGCTCTGATGAAAGTATAGATGCCATAATCAGGGCAATTTGTGTCCCGGGGAAGGATAAATTACTGATCGCTCCTCCAACTTATGGGATGTATTCAATTTCTGCTACGATTAACGATGTGGAAATAGTTAAAACTCCATTGGATTTCAAAACTTTCCAAATCCAACCTGACTTGATCAACGAGGCAATTGATAACGATCCTTCCATCAAGCTGGTATACGTTACAACTCCTGGTAATCCTACTGGTACTGCCATTGAATTCTCATTGATTGAAAAAATTCTAAACAATCCAAAATGGAATGGGATAGTCATTGCTGACGAAGCCTATGTTGATTTTGCACCAGTTGGAACTTCTTTATCAACACTAGTCGAGAAATATCCAAACTTGGTTGTCATGCAAACTGTTTCCAAATCATTCGGTCTTGCTGGTATTAGACTCGGAATTACATTTGCAAACAAGAGATTGTCAAGTATTTTAAACGCCTTGAAGGCTCCTTATAACATTTCCTCACTGACATCTGATATCGCATCTAGAGCACTCTCGCCAGAATCTATAAAACTGATGAGATCTCGTGTTGCAGTGTTGAATTCCGAAAGAGGTAGATTATGGGAAGAATTATCGAAATTTGATAACATTGGGAGATTGATTGGTGGATTAGATGCAAACTTCATCTTGGTTGAAGTTGTTGATTCGAAAAATGAGGCTAGTTCTCCATTGGCTAAACAATTTTATGAAAAATTAGCCACTACGAAAGGTGTCGTTATTAGATATAGAGGAAATGAACCTGGTTGTGTTGGTGGGCTTAGAATCACTGTTGGTACAAAAGAGGAAAATGATGCCCTATTGGATAGATTTAAAACTTCCGCTGAAGAACTAAAGCAATAAGGAATTATCATACATATAGATAGAATTGAATAGATATCATTCCAATAAAATAAAAGATTATACATATAGATCTATTAAAACAAACAAATGCCTTATAATCTTATAGTAGCCGTTTGAACAGGTCTTTCTCTTAATGCTTCATTAATCTCACGTTTTGTTTCAATTTTTTTACTCAAATCAGCAACTTTGATCTTTGTCAAACTTCTATGTTCCCATTCACTTTCTGTAAACGATTGTTTTTGACCATCGTGAAGTTTTTTCAAAATTTTAGCATGATTTACGTTCAAATTGGCAATTTGTTCACTAAGTTCTTTGGTCTCTTTGGAATAACCTCTTGTCAATGAATTGATATGATTGATGATCGAATGCAAGACGGCTGGGGTTGGTGGTTCATTGAGAAATATATTTGCAGTGGTTTTGAGTGATAAGATTTTTTGTTCAATGGTTCTTAAATCTTTGGAGACTTGAGAATGATTTTTTCTTAGTTTACTTTGTAATATTGAAACTTCGAGTGGTAAATCACTAGCGTTTAAAATTGCTTTATCGGTCAATTTTTCAATACTCAGTAATTTTTCTCTTATTCTGGTGCTCTTCTTTTCTAGTGTTTCAATTGTATCTTGAGCGGATTTAATCTTTTCATAATTTTCAATAACATTATTCTTTACAGTAAAACCATCTTGAGCTATACGATCCAAAATATCACGGAACGTAGCAGCTTGTGATAACCTCCAATGATGAGGATGTGATAATGAACTTTCACTAACTGCTGGTTCGTTTTTCAGATGATCATCGATGAATAAACCAATGTTTCGACAATTTTCCTCAATTATGGAGATTTCAGCTTGGGTATCATAATAAATTTTCTCTAATTGACTGAAAACTGGATTGGAACTGAGTTGAGGATATTTAACGGACCCCAAATGTTGATAACCTGGAACATCTTTTGGGACAAAATGAGAACCAAAATATACTTCATCATCTTCAAAAGTTTGTAATGCAATTGATTCTTGTTTTATATCATCGGTTTGGATACTAATCTCAACAGTCTCCACACTAGCTGAAACACTCTCATCTTTTAAAACAACATCCCTTTGGATGCCCTGATCAACATATTGAGCTCTTTCAGATTGAACACCTACACTAGCTGTGGCAGGAGCACCGGTAGAACGATCCCTTGCGTTTTTGTCATCATTGGATTCCACATCGGCTTCTTTCTTTTTCTGTTCTTCAAGTTCCTTATATAGGGCTTCGTCTTCTTTATCTTTGAAAGAATCAAGAGATGACGTATCCCTATTTTCTTCATTTTGTAAATCTTCGAATCCATCATCCTCTTTTTCTTTTGAACCTTCTTCCTCATCAATGTTTAGACCTTTTTCTATTTCATCACCCAGGTTGTCGGCTTCTGGATTCTCTTCATGAATGTTCAAAGTTTCGTTGACTTGTTCAAAAAGCTCATTAGTGTCCTTGTCGTCTAAACTTTCTTCGGTCTTGTCTTCTCCTATTTCGTCGTGATGGTCGTCATCTTCCTCCTCCTCTTCATCACTCTCATCAACATCATCACTCTCGCCTTCATCGGACCAATCACCTTCTTCATCATTGAACTTGTGGAAATCACTGGTATTCGGTTCATCAGTATCATTATTTGCAAAGTCGTCTTCTGGAACCTCAACTTGTTCCGGTTCAGTTTCTGATTTGCCATTTTCTTCTTCTGATCTGTCTCCCTCTTTGACTTCTGCTGTAGTTTCTTCTTTCATGTCATCTTTTATTTCTTCTTTGGTCTCATGTTTGTCTTCAGAATTATCAAAAATACTCTTCTTCTCACTCAGCTCAGACAATTTATTATTAGAAGCAAATTGACCAAATCCACCAAAAGATGGTTTTGTTATACTTTCAGGCTTTTTCTCAGAAACCGTAGGATTTTGCGGTTTTTGGCCAAATTTGAATCCCGTGCTGCCAAATCCAGAGTTCCCAAATCCAGAGCTTCCAAATCCAGTAGACCCAAATGATGTTGGGCCTGAACTGGCGCCAAATGAAGTAGGTCCTGTATTGGACGCGAATGATGTTGGACCAGTGGCATTTGTAGCCTGTGGAGTGGCTGATTGGGATGATGTATTGAACTTATCTTCATCTTGGAAATCTGAATCATTATCTTCAGTTTCTTCAGATGAATCACTATTATCACCTTCCTCATCTGACAGACCTGGAACTGGAACTTTCGAAGGTTCATTGGCACCAAACAAGGAGTTCCCCAAGTCACCAGTCATAGAAGCAAATGGTGAATCATTTTTTATATTTTCAGAGTTTTCACCAAATAAGGATGATTGAGGAGTTTCTTGAGTTGGTTTTTTGCTGAATACTGAAGAAGAATCATTCTTTGTAACTGCAGGATTAGTATTACCAACACTGCCGAAAGGTGATTCCTTGTTGCTATTATTCTGTCCAAAACTTGCAAATGGTGATTTGGAATCGGTGTCACTCTTCCCAAAGCTGGCAAATGGTGAATCGGAGTTTTCACCTTTATTACCACCAAGAGAGGCAAATGGTGAATTGTTGGAAGCTGTTTGACCAAAAGCACTACCAGCCCCAAACGTTGAAGAGCCAAAAGCTGGCTTGGTAGAACCAGCTTGACCAAATCCCGATGTACCAAACCCAGAAGATCCAAATCCCGGTGCTTCTTTGCCTGGTGATGTTTTGCCAAATGTTGATGAGCCAAATGCAGGTTTGCTCTCTGTCGTTGATGATGTGTTTCCGAATGACGATTGACCAAATGTTGATGACCCAAATGCAGGTTTGTTATCAGCACTTGAAGATGTTTTCCCAAATGATGATTGACCAAATCCTGAGGATCCAAATGCAGGTTTATTCTCTGTGGTTGCTGGTATGCTTCCAAATGGTGACTGACCAAATCCTGAAGATCCAAATGCAGGTTTATTCTCTGTGGTTGCTGATGAGTTTCCTAGTGATGATTGACCAAATGTAGATGATCCAAATGCAGGTTTGTTTTCAGTGTTTGTAGATGTATTTCCAAAGGACGATTGACCAAAACCAGAAGATCCAAATGCAGGTTTATTAGTTGTAGTTTGTTGTTGACCAAATGAGAATACTGGGGTAGAACTTTGTTGCTGTTGACCAAGTGCTGATGATGGTGATGAAGAGTTTTGTGTTTGACCAAAGGCAACTGCTGGTTTGTTCTCTGTAGGTTGTGGAAAAAATGGAGCCGTTGTCTGGTTAGTTGATGGTTCTGTGCTTGTGGTGGAACCTCCTAATGCCATGTTATATAATGCATCATCGTACTCTTTAACACCTTCTCTTTTGAAACTTCCATTTTTCAAGTCATGAACATGGAACAAATACCACCCTTGAACTTTACCATCATTACCCAACACCCAGATGGATGGTAACCAAGCAGCTTCCGAAACACCTTGGCATGGTTCTTCGATTTTACCTGTTTCACTTATATCAGTAATCAACCCTATGGCATTGATGTCATTCTCTGTCTTATCGTTTATTGGCAATGCAGCTCTGGCAGTATCACTTTCTGGTAAGAATAATTCAGCATTACCAAGCCCAGAAATTTCAACAGATGTTGAAGAGCCCAAAATGGTCAAGATTGGTAGTGATTGTGATAAGTTGTGGAAAGATGAGGCATAAATTGTTGGTTTTCTCAAAATAGTACCAAAAGCTGGTACGATATCAAAACTTTCTTCAAACGTATTTTCACCAGTGGATTTATCATGTTCAATAATAAATGCCTTGAAATCATAAGAAGGATCTTGTTCATCTTCTTGAGGAGGTTCTCCAAATATAGCAAGAAATTTGAAAGGCGTTATCCATACCAAAGAGATAGGCACGACTCCTTCATCCGATAAATCTTCAGGTAATTGAATTGTGAGTTTGACATCGCCTGTCAAAGTGATTTGTTTAATTGAACCTTCTTTCGAAGCAATTGCAATCTGTTTCCCCTTTGGTGACCAGCTAAAATATGTAACGTCTTGTGCAATTGATGTCGAAGTGCCAGTTGGTATATCAACTATGTACAATTGTCCATCAGACCCTAATACAGCGACAAGAGATGGGTTAACAGGTGAAACGACCAGTTGGTCGATAGCACACTCAAGAATAACGGTGCTGAAATCATTCAACTTCAACGACTTATAATCTGAGAATGGGGTATGATATATGGTATTTCCAGATGCAAAAACAAGTGATTTTTCATCTTTAGTAAATGCAACACTGGTTACATTCTCAATTGTTATTTCATGACGATTGGTTGTGTATGATTCTGCTCCATCATTGACATCTTTTTTCAAGTCTTCAATGGTACCTAGAACAATTTTACCTTTACCAGCAGCAGCAAAGACCCCAGCATGTGGAGCACTGGCAAAATTGGTTATATGTCTGAAAGGTAATGATTCTTCATAATCCGGAACCAATTGAATAGGATCACCCAATGACTTGTACCCAAAATCCTATAGAAATTATATGTTAGTTTTTGGCCAATGAGTTGGTGTTGTCAATACACGTACTTCACTGGACGTGGAAATGAACTCTTCTCCAATCTGACTACCCATTGTTAGACTCCTGATATAAGTGTGTGTCTTTATAGATCAAGATCAAAGTTGACGCTGAAAGTTCAAGCTTCTTCTGTATATTCTCAATGTTTTGATCTGTATACATTTGGGATCAAATTTATGATTCTGGATCGCAGGGTAAATCTCATCACCGAGAAGTAGTCGAATCTTGTGCTGTGTTGACCAAGAAACGGGCTCCATGAATACAACTTAAAGTACAAGACGTGTTTTAAGCCATTGGGTCTGATAATTGTTGGGTTAGTGTTCTACAGTGGTGCGATTGACATTATATATACTTGTTTGATTAATAGAAATGTAGCATTAGTTTGATAAAAAGCGAAGATCGTCTCTTCCAAAAAATTCACACTGGGGATCTCGAATTTAAACACCCTGAATCAACCAGAACATATCAACACAGAAACAAAAAAGAAGTGTGAAATGTGTTAGAAAAGGCCTCTTCATAATCAATTCGCTTAAGCAGAGAATGATAATGACCAACCCAATTTGTGGACTGGTTCAGCTAATTTCAGAGCATCGAAAGAAGCACCTAAACCTAATTTAACACCTGGTCTCAAAACTTGTTGGTAAGATAAAGCGGTGATACCAGAGTCGGCGATCTTAGCTTTAACGAAAGCGGAGCTGTCCAAGACGTATTTGGTGGCGAATTCGATACCAACGGCTTTACCAGCAGCAGCATCAGCTTTTGAGTCCCAAGTGGCTTTGGCACCGGCTTCAACTAATGGGGAGACTTTGTGGTAGTAAGCGGCAGAGAAGACTGACAAGTTGTTAGTGGCGGAAACTGAAACGTTGTAGACTGGTTGAGCGTAACCGACTGCAGCTGAGTAACGAGTGACTTTAGCTGATGAGATGTCGTAACCAACTTCGGCACCAGCGGTGAATCCATCATGACCAACGGTGGCATCACCGATGAAAGTTGGACCTTTCAATAAATCAAAGAAAGCTCTGGCGGTAACTGATGGTTGGTTGAAGAAAACGTTCAATTTGGCACCTCTTGAACCATTTGGAACCAATGAGGTTAATAATTCAGCTTTTAGACCTGGGGTCAAAGCTTCAGCTAATTCAACTTTGGTGTCCAAAGCGTTGGCGGTGTTCCAACCTTGAGTTAAAGTCAAACCAGATGGTTTATCGGAAAATTTAGCTTCCAAGTTACCGGCAATTGAACCATTCTTTGATGATTTACCTTTAACAGTGAAGGCAACACCGTTTGGAGCGGTGGTTTGGATATCAATAGCAGCTGGGGCTAAGTGGAAGAAATCTTTGTTCAACAACCCGTTTTGGTTCTTTGAGATATCTGAGTAAACTGGTGGAGCCATCTTGGATAGAAGAGATTTGTTAGTAACCAATTGAGCTATGGAATTGAATGTCTTGAAGTGTCAATCACTCACTTTGTAAAGAATATTAGTTTGTTATGTAACGAGTTTAACGTTGTAAACAATGTAAACAAGAGTATTAAAGGAGAGGGAAAACGAGATTTAGAGAAATTTTTGGCTTTTTTGTTGATGTTTTAAATTTTGGTGGGATCTCGAAACGGCCAACAAAAAAACGAAAAGTTGCAATTTGCACGTGAAGGGGAACTTGGAAGCCGGTATTGGCTGACAATTTGATCGTTCAAGGAGCAGAGAGACAGGGGTTTATTGGAGGATTCCGTGGGTGGGTTAATTGTAATTCGACGAGATATGGCTTGAATAATGGCGCAACGGAACAGCTAATGCTTGTTTTGTACCCAGACAACAACTGTGAACTTTTCATTGGCCAGCCAAGTTTCTGCCAAACGTTCCAAAACATGTCAATC
Organism: Hansenula sydowiorum; assembly: GCA_030574735.1. Classification (NCBI taxonomy): domain Eukaryota; kingdom Fungi; phylum Ascomycota; class Saccharomycetes; order Phaffomycetales; family Wickerhamomycetaceae; genus Hansenula; species Hansenula sydowiorum. The sequence goes on from JAJMFN010000310.1 coordinate 110,942, forward strand.
AACGTGTCTGTGTCACCACAATTTGATTAACACCTCCCCCATGCAAAAATCCGACACATACATCATTAATCTCACGTCAAGCATAGGAGCTACACTTAATCAAAACAAATAGTATTTCATCAACATTACAAAAAGATTATAAACAATCATATCCAGATACAGTCCTCATAAAAAGTCTGATAAATTCTCTTATTCGAGCTGTCTGTTGATCTTGACTCTGACAGCTTTGGTTTGGGTATAGTTGTCCAAGGCTTCGGACCCCATTTCTCTACCGATACCAGATTCTTTGTAACCACCAAATGGAACAGCAGCGTTGAAATCGTTATAAGTGTTGATCCAGATAATACCAGCTTCTAATCTTTGAGAGACGTCTAAAGCTCTGTCGAGACTCTTGGTATGGATACCGGCACCTAATCCATATTCTGAATCGTTGGCTCTTTGAATTAAATCATCAACTGACTTGAATTTAGAAACAGTGGCAACTGGACCAAAGATTTCTTCTTTCAAAACTTTGAAATTATCACCAACATTGGTAAAGATGGTTGGTTGTAAATAATAACCTTTAGTACCGATTCTTTCACCACCAGTTAAAACAGTGGCACCTTGTTCTTTACCACTCTTGATATAATCTAAAACTTCTTGGAATTGATCTGGTGTAGTTTGAGCACCTTGATAATTGGATTCATCAAATGGATCACCAACTTTCAAAGTTTCAACTTTAGTTTTCAAAGCAGAGATTAATTCATCGTAAATACCCTCTTGGATATAAATTCTTGAACCGGCACAACAAACTTCACCACCGTTGAAGAAAATACCAGTGATTAAATTTTGAACAGTTGATTCAATATCAGCATCATCGAAAACAATGTTTGGAGATTTACCACCTAATTCCAATGTGACTTTTTTCAAATTAGATTCAGCAGCAGCAATCATAACACTTCTACCAATAGCTGTGGAACCAGTAAATGCAATCTTCTTGATCTTTGGATGTCTCAAAATAGCATCACCGCATTTTCTACCAGAACCTGGAACAATGTTAATAACACCTGCTGGAATACCGGCTTCAACGGCAAGTGTACTGGCATATAGGGCAGATAATGGTGTAGCAGAGGCTGGTTTCAAGACAACAGTGTTACCAGTAACTAAAGCTGGACCGATTTTCCAAGCCCACATCATTAATGGGAAATTCCATGGAATGATTTGACCACAAACACCTAATGGTTCTTTCTTTGTGTAGTTGAAATAACCATCACCAGTGTTGATAGATCTACCATCAATCTTGTCAGCAAACCCAGCAGATGATCTGATATAGTTGATGACCAATTGAACATCGGCTCTGGAACAATGTAAAGCCTTACCATTATCCAAAGATTCAATTGATGCTAATAATTCAGCATCTCTTTCCAATAATTCAGCCAATTTATATAAAGCTTGACCTCTAACATGTGGTTCAACAACTGACCATTTCTTGAAAGCGGCAGAGGCAGCTTCAACGGCAAAATCAACATCTTCCTTGTCGGCTTCATATAGGTTGGCAATTAATTCTTCATTAGCAGGGTTGGTAACTTTAAAAGTTTTACCACTTTTAGAGGCAACCAATTCATTGTTGATGAACAACCCAGTTGGTTGCTTATATGTGATTTTGTTTGGTAGTGTGATTTCTAGTGTAGTTTGAGCAGACATGTTGTGTTTTATGGCAATAATCGAATACTATGATATCAAAGATCAAGAGGAAATGTAAAATAATCTGGGGAATTGAGTATCCTTTTATACTTAAAAATCTTGTCCATTTGAACCCGATGACCGAATGGAAGCTGCTGGTAATCTTCAAATTGTATTACAAACAAGCCAGTATTCTAGAGCTTCACCCGAGTCTGGGGACTGGCCACCATTTCACTCAGTTTGTCAAATTGTTGAGCAGTGCTTATATGGAAGATGTTGAAAACTCGGAGGAAAGCCCACAACGGGTTTAAGGTTTTTAGCCTCTCGTCCAGGATCTTCTCGGTGGAACAATCATGGGGTAAAACCAGTCTGGAGTTTAGCGACTCACCATCAAGAATTGAATGAAATTCAAGGACGGAGAGGTAATTAGAAATGAAGGAAGGGTGGGAAGGAGGAGGAATGGTCTGAGGATCTTGTAAATGACCAAAAAGTGGGTCTATTTGTTACTCGTTCTATCGCTCATAGATTCAATAAAATCATGAACCCTCTTTTTGAAGACAATACCAGATTAATCATTAGTGATACAACGGTTAACAGGGATATATACAGACATTATCCTCTATACCCGGTACTTTAACAGTAGTTGAGCCTCATCTCAACACGAGGCCATCCAGAATATACGATGGCGACGAACAATATGTTGTTTATCAACGACTACAAGGCGGATTTTAATATAATTGAGTCGCTTCCTTTAAGATTCTAAGGTTCGTTATTATATTGAAAAAATATCGAAACAAGGTCTGCTGTTTGATTCAAGACCCGGTTCTAAACGTTTGTGTTCCCAAGAGCTCTTCAAGAAAACAGTCTTCCCAAAAGCATACAAGCCTGCCTTCTAATGGGTGGTGCTAAATCTCATTCTCCACCTCAGTTGTAAACGCCGAACTGATGAATAATCTGCTTATGGTGACCCTTTGGATGAATAATCACGTATAAGACCCAGCATCCCCGGGAGCGATGATCGTTTGTTTTTGTGTAAAGAAGCGGTGTGATTGGCCGCTACCCCATACTTTCCAAGTTTAGTCTCAATGTTCAGCCTTTCCCAAATTTCACAAACTTCAAAGAAACCAAGCTTTATATGGCCAAATATACACCTTTTTCCTGTGTTCCCGGAGCCCTGGAGCCGCCTTTTGAATAACACATTGTACCGTTTTTCTAGTCTCAAAGTCCAATACCTTGTGATTCTATATTTTCAAAGCCCATTTACCCCGGTCATATAATTAGCTTCATCAAAAACCTTCGGACACCTGACGGAAGCCAAATGGGGAGGAGGACAATAGGAACAAAGGATTCCGAAACAGGCCTAAAGATTCGTAGTGAGATGAATCTGTGGAGTTTGGTCTTTTGGTAATCAATGAAATACTGGGGCTGGTATCAAAATTGTTGGCAGATCATTAAGGAAACAGATTCTGTTACCAATGACAATTAACATTATTAAATGGCCAAGCTTAACAGTTTGCATCACAAAAAATTGTCAAACAAGTTCAATCTTATCTTTAAAAATGCCAACTTTTCGAACAACAGAAAGGCAGCATATAAACCTCTGAAATAGTACTACATTCATCCAGTCACCACCATGGGATGATTTAATTATATAGAGATGCATGGTAGGATCCTGAAGATGGAAGTCCAGATTGTTGTATACATAATAGGACATTATACTGCTATATCTTCTTAAGCAAATATATGGCTTTTAGAATACAGACTCCAACCCACAAAAAGCGATATCATCTACGAAGTTGTAGATTGAATTCGGATAACGCGAGAGATGTTTTGTGTCATAACTGAAGTGCGCGAGGATCACAAAACAAGTACTCGGTAGATTTAGCTGCCAGAAACAGTGCCACTCGTGTATTTTGGCAAAAAGAGGCCGTATATCAGGATCAGGACGGTACTCGCTATTTATCTTGATTAATGTTTGACTTCTAGCTTTCAAAGCCACGGTTAATGATATCTTTTCTGGACGAAATTAATCCTACTTAAATTTTGAAATGACATTCACTCAAGCCGTACAAACACTCAAGATAAGTTTCTCTCAAAAAGGTATATACTACACTCACAATCCATCTACTAACTGCTACAATGAGCTGAAATCTAAAGGCAAGTTGTCATTTGCTTCTGCTTTTATAAAGTACTATGGTGCGTCTTCAAAGTTGAAGTTCAAATGTTTAAGCTCACAGATACATGTCAAAAAGCATTCATGTGTTCTATAGGTAATGTGTCTATCGATACTCCCAGCGTGATGGGCAACATAGGTAATTTTGGGGAAGAGATCTCTGTAAATCTTTTTCGCTTGAGCTATTATTTACTACAAAGAAGAAATTTGGACCTTTTTAATAATATCAAAGTAGTTTCAACTGAAAGGCCTAAAATAATCGAATTAAAGCTAATCATGAAAATTAAACATACAAGTCTTATCTACATGTATGTCACTGGAATCCCTTTAATCAGAGCTATGCTTGATATGGTGCTTGTATTTTTCCAGCTGATTTACCCGAGCCCAAACACTTATTGGTATGTTATAAATCTGCACCGTGCATTGATAATTCATTCAGTTTCCATTTCGGAAACAAGCTAGAAGGCTTTCGAACCAGATTTAGATTATTAGTTTAGCCAAAATTACAATGAGTCTGCCTATAAAACAGCTTCGATACAGTTAATTGTAAAATCTATTTTTTAAAAAAATTAACTGGAAGTTTCGAAAATAATTTTTCTAATCGTGTTATGCATTAGGCATGGCTATTTGATTTCTAGTATTTTAAATTTAGATAAATTTTTTTAGCAGGAATGCCAAAGAAGCCTAAAGGGCAAGGGCTGAAACAATAAACAGTTAGCATCCATAAACATTTACACTTTACAAAGATTTTAAACATACATATATATATAGAAATATTATAGCTCAGTATATAATGTGATTATTGCGCAAAAACAATACACATGGTTTAACATTAAAAAAAAAAAAAAAAATTCTTTTTAGATTTTGGAATTTAATTTACCCATGAATATATATTCTCAGTTGGTTTTCAACCCTCTGGATTAGATGGCTTCATTTAATATATGACGAGCATACTGAAGCCAGATCTCAAATCGTTACTGGTATATTCGAATTGCTCAAATATTATGACTCTTCAGGATTTTGCAAACTAGAAAAAGTGTCAGGCTATTATAAACTAAAAGGGCCAAATATCATATCAGCACTTTAGCTCGTCTATGATCGTTTAAGATATTACATGATGTATAATACAAACAGGTCAAAATTGAAATACAGGATCTATATAATAAAAAAAGTGCTCTATCCTGTAGCGCAAGTACGAAAGAGCTTGTACCATTCTATTCTCCAGTAAATCATAATGGCCCTCTATCTGACAAGGGGAAACACGTTTATTCTAAACCAAGAAAGAGAAGCAGCTATTGATTCAAATCTTATAAGTTGGCTGATTTTTTCACGGCCGACTCAGACTCAGCTTTGCATATACTAGTACCTAAAGAGCGACTAGTTCTACAGCGAATGTGGGCACGTAATTCGAGTAAATATAACTCAAGTGAAGTGCACTCACTTGCTTCACTTGGATCTGTATAAAATCAGAAGCACAAATGGCTAGGAGGTATTGATACTATGGATGGCACATGATCTCCATTGCTCTTTCAAGTTAAAGGGCCCAAGATTTCGAGCAAAAATATTTTGACTTTCCTATTCATAAGTCCTACACACATCTTGTTAGGAGAGCAGCGCCCTGATATCTCCAAGCTGAATTCTCAAACCAGCATAAATCTAAGGTGAGCATTTCCAACAGGTTAGAAATGATTTCAGCACCAGGACATAATTAAGACTTTTTCTTATGAATTCGTTTTCACGATCTTACCACACTACTTAAAGTAACGCGCAAAAATACCCAAATTATTGGACGGTAGGCACCACAAAATCACGTCCAATGCTTACATAATGCTGACTAATTTTCGCGACTTCTCAGTTATGGGTGTAATGGGTGGTATATGGGTGTGTATGTAATCATTGTAATGGGGACGGCTTGAGGAGAGCGATGGGGCTTGTTAGAAGAGCTTAAGAGGAATATTGGTGGAGCTGTGGAGGCGAGAAACGGAGCCTCACAAATACGTAAACCGAATTTTTAATCCAAATTATTCAGCACGGCTACAACCTGTGTTTTTTAGGCTCTTTATGCGGCTTACCATTGATGTGTTCTTACTTTTATTACGGCATATTAGGTACAAAGTTCACGCTTACATACAGCCAATAACGGTATACCCTACATCATAAAACACATGAAAAAGACATTGTATTGAACAGATTTCCCTTACTCAAGCTGAACTCTTAGCTTGGGCTATTTTGGTTTGTAGTTCGCTATACTCATTCTTCTTTTGTTGTAAATATTGTTCCAAAACTTGGACTTGACTTTCCACAGTATCTATATCATTAGAGATTTCTGATAAGTCAGCTCCGGATTTACTTTCTTGAACCAATTGTTTTTGTTTGTATGCTAATAATTCTTCCAGTTCTTTTCTTAAAATTAACGTCTTATTTGAAGTGGACCCATTACCGTTTAATACATTGATTCTTTCATTTTGTTTAGAATCAGTTTCAGCTTCCTTTTGACGCACTTTTTCCTCCAAATCGGCCAGTTCTCTTTTCAATCTAACTTCTTCCCAATCAGTACCTTCGGTTGATGAAAAATCAGTGCCCTTTGTGTTTTTAGATAATCCAGATCCACCAATTCTTTCCAAATAGTTATCAGCGAATGAATGTTTAGAATTCCCGCTTTTTTGCACAGAGGCTTGATGTGATTCAAGTGAATATTCAGGGGTCTCTTTGGAGAAAGTTGCTCTCAATGAACTTGGTACACTTCTTGGTATTCTTTTCCCCGTGGATCTTTGATTTAACATGTGTAAGAATATTAAAGTTTGATCTTTATCAATTGTTTCTGAAGATCTTGGATTCACCAAATTCCAAGCAGAACTTATATCTGTAGCTGGAACGTTTGATAAAGTGTTGTATAGTCCATTTAGCGAATCATATGTTATTCTTCCAAATCTATCGCTTGCGCTTGAATAAATCTCTTCGTATTTGCTCTTATCATTTGGAGAGATATACCAGTCAAATTGATCACTCAAACTATTTTCATCGTCTTCCGAATCCGAATATCTGAGTGTTTGTTGATCTTGTCCTGACAATGCCCTATTGGCTTGGATCAAATGGGCCTTACTAGAAGGCACCAGCCAATCTGGTAATTGTGAAGGTAATGATGAAATTGTCCCATTGACCAAGTCAAAAATCAATCTCATACATATACAAAATTCTTCAAAATCCAGAGATCCATCAGCGTCAATATCAGACAGGTCCCAGATAGTGGATAAATTGGATTCACTTAGTTTAGAATTTTTCAAAACAACACTAACTTGATCACCTGTTAATTTATTATTGACAGGCTTCAACCCACTGAAGATCTCCCAATACTTTTTGATTTCCCATTCTTCCAACTTAGGTGCCATTATTGAAATACAATAGTTTACTTCTCACGGACAATGCAATTGACTCCGTTCTTTATGGTGGAATTGACGGTGTGGTTATCCGAATCAAATACTGTTTTCTGTCACAATCTAATCATAGTTAAGGGAGTAAATCGATGTGTTGTTGAAATGAAAGCTCGAAAGCGCGAAGTCACCCGGTCTTAATCGCGAATGGGTTCTGCAGATTCAGTTTCAATTGCTATACAACAGAGAAACAATTAGGAGCAAAGATGTTTTTATATGTTGACTTGCTTTACCAGTAGTCTCTGGTGGGTCTATGTGCTTGTCTTCTGTGAAGGGTCTACGCAGAGATATTACTAAACAGATCAATGTTTCGTGTTCCATCAACTTTTGGGGAACTCGAGGACACTACAAATAGTACAGATTGTGTCATTGTGTTCTCGATTGTGTTGGTACGTAGAGACTATCCTCGACTAATGTAGGGCTACTCTTCAGATCCTGTGTGTTCAGAAGTTAAACTGTGAGTAGAATAGTAGCATTGAGTTTATTTGGCATGATATATTCAAGTAAGTTCAAATGTGAGCTTGAGAAGGTCATACACACTCTATGATTCGGCCTCTCTTGAGTTATTCTTGTCATTATGTCTCTCTCCATTATCAATCCAAGTATACTCTACATTCATCACACGCCTTCTCAAGAACAGATCAAGACAATATCGAAATAAACCATTATGCCAGATCAGATCTGTCAGGTCCAACACCTTCCCTATTCGGCCTCGCCAGCTTCCACTTCGAGCTTTCGCCCAGCACCAACAGCTCTCTCACTCGCTGCAGCGTCCATTGGCTCCTAGCATCAACCTTCTTCTCTTCCAGCACCCTTCAGGCTTCAACAACCACCAAATTCTCACAAATTCACGTTAAATTCTTCAACAAACGCGTCAAAAGCGCCGGTTCGCGCACGTGCAGGCGCGACCCCTTCGCCAAAGATACGCGTCCAATGTTGATGCTTTGACAATTTAGATCCAAACAGGAAACAGGCCCACATATTCAGTGCTCGTGGGAAGGGATAGGTACAGGGACCATGAATTCTCGAGTGGAACGGGAAGGGCTGCCAGGGCTTCTCGAGATCTATTCTAAGATACATGGCTCGTTGGATGTAAAAAAATTATCAAGGGCTTTTCTCTTGACCTTCTTCCTTAACTTCTATACTACTTAGTTTGCCTAGCTTCTAAAGACAAAGTGTGCGTTCGACAGAGAAACGAAGAGAGGTTAGATACAAATGACGAGCTTCCAACTACTATTCAGAAGCTGCTTTGTATTATGGTTCGTCTCAGTGATACGAACTGAACCTAGCGAAGGGTTCCCATTCAATGAACAACTACCAACAGTTGCAAGAGCCAACTCAGACTATTGGTACCAATTATCAAATGAAACATTCATAAGCTCAAACGGTGAAATCACGTATAGCATTGAAGACCAGCCATCGTGGTTGAGTTTCGATCCAAGTACAAGAATCCTTACAGGTACGCCAAGTGACGATGATGTTACAAGTGCTGCTAGCTTCACGTTGAAAGGTGAAGATTCAGATTCAAGTATAAGTAAAAACTATTCCATTGTTGTTTCATCTAGTTCAGGTCCAGTTCCTTCAACCAATTATACCGTGTTATCTCAACTATCAGATTATGGTCAGACCAATGGTCAAAATGGGTTGGTTTTAAGTCCAGGAGATATCTTTAACGTTACATTCGATAGTAAAACATTTGATAGTGACGATTCCATCAAGGCCTATTATGGACGCTCAGCTGATAGAAGCTCTTTACCAAATTGGATATTCTTTGATAGTGCAAGTTTAAGATTTAGTGGTGTTGCTCCATCGGTCAATTCAGAAATTGCACCAGGTTTCCAATATCCTTTCATCTTTATCGCCTCAGATTATGAAGGGAACGCTGGTGGATGGGTCGAATTTGAAATTGTTGTTGGTTATCATTCATTGACCACTAGTATCAAAGGAACCACCAATATCAATGGTTCTTCCGGTGATGAAATCGATTTCGATATCCCTTTGGATTACGTTTATCAAGATGGTGACCAAGTCAGCTTGAACAACATCTCATACTCGGAATTAGATGGTGCCCCAAACTGGTTAACATTGGATAACTATACTTTGACGGGTACCGTTCCTTCGGATTATAACAATACAGATGACGATATTTTCAATGTTACATTATGGGATAATTATTCCAATTCAGTGGCCTTATTTTTCTCCATTGAAACCATTGATTCTTTATTCTCTGTCGACTCTTTCAGAGATGCTAATGCAACAAAAGGCTCTTATTTCCATTATTATTTCTTAGAATCTCAATTCACAGATTATGATAGTACAAACATCACTGTTGATTTTGGTGATGCTGATTGGTTATCTTATCATAAATCTAATTTAACAATCAATGGTGAAACTCCAGATGATTTTGATGATACAAAAGTTACTGTCAAGGCCACAAAATCAGGTTCTAGTGATGAACTATCTTTCCACATATATGGCTCGGACTCTAAAACAAAGTCACATTCAAGCTCAAGTTCATCTTTTTTATCCTCTTCATCCGCTTCTGCTTCCAGTACAGTTTCTGGCTCCACTGTTTCACAAACACCAGAATCTAGTCATGGTGCCGTTTCCAAATCTTCAAATTCCAATAAAAAGGCATTAGCCATTGGGCTAGGTGTTGGTATTCCTCTTTTCTTCATTATTGTTGCTGCTCTTGTCTTATTCCTATGCTGTTTCAAAAGACGTAAGAATGATAAATCTGATGAGGAAGATTCACAGTCATCTCCAAAGATCTCCAATCCAATCTTGGGTAATCCTGCCAATGATCCAAATGCTAGATCTCCAAATTCAGATGCTGGCTCGCCATTTGGTGACCATGCCTCCTCGGATTATGCTGCTGCTGGTATCTTGGATGAAAAAAATGAACCACATAGATTAGGTGCATTAAATGTTTTGAAATTAGATGGTAAAGAATTATATGAAGATGAAAGTTCCGGAAGTTCTGTCAGTCATGGTGGTTCATTTGATAGTATCCACGACGATACCCGCTCTTCATTATATGAAGACGCTTTACAAGCACAAAGTACTGATATGTTGATGGCTGGAGGTGCTGCTACTGCTGTTGGTGCCGGTGCTGGTGCCGGTGCATATGCTGCAAAGAATAGTAGTAATAATCATCATCACCAGGATAGAGAAACCGTACCAAAGAAATCTTGGAGACAAACAATTGATTCCAAGATCAATAGGGAATCATTGAACTCATTGGCTACAGTGTCTACAAACGAACTGTTCAGTATACGATTAGCAGATGATGATGAAATAAGAAGAGATCCAAGAAAATCCAATTTAAGCTTCAGAGATTCTGCATTTTTGGGTTCAACAGCCTCATCAATCTTGACAAGAGATGATAGTGGTAATATTCAAAAACTTGATAGTGATGGTAACATTGTTGACTTGAAAAACAATGGTAATAACAACAGTAATAATCCATTCAGACATTCTAAAGGAGGTTCACTTGATGTTTTGAAAGAAGAAGCCACTCCACATCAATTACATTCAACATTCCCACAACAACAAAACGATTTCACATCACCTCAACAACAATCAGCATTCCCATCACATACAACAAAATCATCATTAGTCAACGACACATCATTCACATCAACAAACACAACATCAACAGGTGAAGAATTTTATCCAGTTGAGAGTTCTAATGGTAATATTGAATGGAAACAAAATCAAAAAAATAAATTCACTTTTGAGAATGGTAGTGTACAAAGTTTATCAAATCCAAATAATGGGAATGGTACAAAGGCAAGATTGGTGGATTTCACGGATAAAGCTAGAGCTGATAGTACAAGTAATGATGTGAGTCAATCGACATATGAAACTGCAGAGATTGAATCTCTATAAATCTGATGAATCTTGTATTTCTCCCCTCTTGCATTACTATATTGACCTTTGTCCCCTCCCCTGCTCATTAATCTATCTAATATTTGATTGTTTCATTGTTGTGTGTTTTTGACTATTGATTTATTTGGCGTTTTATTTGATGTGTTGTTTTTGTGTGTGTTTTTTTAATGATTAAAAAGGTAGAGAATGAAGATTGGTTAAAATGATTTGAATTTTACCTGAGTATGATAATTAAGGACTTTTTATGTATGATTTTTTAATTGAAAGTATGATATTACAAAGTTGTAGTGTCTTACAATAGTAGTCTAAAAATATTGTGGAATATAAAGGGTTAGTTGTTGTTATAAACTTAAATAATTTATTGATATTAAATAATATAAATATGGTGTATGGCTATCCTCATGACTATATCGGCTTATAAAATTGGTTGAATAATATATAAAGTAAATTGAGAATGCCTTAATATTGAGCAATTTGTTGAGCATAACGAGCAGTTTCCAAAGCTCTTCTTCTACCTTCAATAAACTCAATCATTTCAGAATAAGTTTCAGGAATAACAGAAGAGAAGCCTGGGTTTTCAATGGAATCTTCTGATGCTTCTTTTGGAACAAAGAATGAATAAACAAATGAGCCTGATGGTGTTTCTTTAGTTTCATTCAACTCTTTCACTGATGTATCAACTTTAACTTGAATCAAAGTACCTGGGACGTTTAAGAAATTACTTGGATCTTCACTTAAAACATTTGTTGGAGGAGAATCAAAATGTAAGAAGCTATCTTTAGTGAATGAATTCTCTTTCAATTCATTAGTCAGTGGTTTCAATGGAGATTTATGAATATGTTCTGTGTAAACAACAGTTGAATTCATGAAAAGAACAGAGCCAACTGGAACTGGGGCTTTAAAAGTTGTTGAATCTAATGAAACAAATCTTGGGAATGCACTGGAAAATGAAGCAGCGGTACAATAAGCCAATTCAAAAGTTTGTCTCATCAAATACCCACCAAAGATCATGTATGAATGTCTGTTTCTATATTGCGGTTGCATGAATGAAGTTGATTGGGTCATTGTATCTTTCATAAATGAAACGTTTTTAGGCAATTCGGTATATTTGGACAATTCTTTAGAAGCTAAAAACATCTTGTGAATTAATTGAGATTCTTCAGAAGTTGGAGGTTGTTTATCAAGAGAATCTTTATTTTTGGCCAGTTTTTTAGCAGCGTTTTGAGATTCTGCTCTTCTATAGTCGATCCATTCTGATTCAGTGATTGGTAATAGTCTATTGATTGGGAATGATTTATGAGTTTCTGGATTTCTTGCAACAAAAGTGAAAGAAGCTGTTAAGAAAACATCATCCTCGTCGATATCACTTTCTTTTAAATCCTTCTTGATTGAATCTTTGGTAGTAGAGGCTTTAATCAAAATCTCCATTGAAGATCTCCCAGTCCAAACAACAGAACCTGAAAGGATAAAATTTTTGTCTTCAATTTCATCAACCCTTTTCAACATATAAATACGACTAACTTGAGCAGTAACAATGATTGGAGCAGCAGGACTAACAAATCTATAACTAATTCTACCAGCTAAAGCATCAAGATCTTGGAAAATTTGACCCATACGTAATCTACCAGCAGCATTAACATAAAAATCAGTTAACCAGATATCCTCTTTGAAATTCAAAGTCAAATAACTGAAAGACTCTGATCTTGTCTTATCTGAAATGATTGGAGTTTGAGGAGTATTATAAGCAAATGAATCGATAATTTTCCCCTGGGCCAATTGAGCTTTTCTTTCAGCTAAAGCGGTTAACCAAGTGGCTCTTTTGGATTCATCTTCAAAAGTGGAAATGACTCTACTAGCATCTCTTTTATCGGTCAAGATTGTAGTACTGGCATCTTCAGCAGCACTAGCATCATTTGAACCAGCTTCAAGATTTGCTGGGGATTTTGTAGACTGGAAACGATAAGCACATCTTAATTGAGGGAGGGATCTTAGCCCCTTTGAATATCTTAGCATTGTGAGTATTGACTAGTACCAAACTACTCTTAATACGGTTTGAAGTGTGAAGTTTGACAAGTTTTATAAAACAAGATAACTTTTTTTGACATAAAAAAGATTATACTCATCGCTTTTGTTACCCTCAACCTCTACAAAAGGTCCTGTCTCCTCCGGGACTGAAATCGCAGCAGGAAGCAGTGTTCCGTTCACTATAAAGAGATCAAGATATATACGATACAAAGGGGTAATGAATTATGACTCTTCAAAAGGCTCCGATTGCACAAATAAAGAGGAGTAAAATGAACAAAGACGTACGTTGTAGTTTGATATCCCGGAACAAAAGACGTTAGTTTATTGTTATCTTGTGCGAGATTCTCCGTGTTTTTTTTTTGTTGATAATCTCAACACTTTTGATTGGGCTTCAAAAGCTAAAATAGCCGATTTTGAAGAGGAGTAAAGACACAACAAGTGAATTTTTGGAGATTGAGAGAGTTTAGTATGGAGTAGACAGTTTGAGCTATTGATTGCAGTGTAGTGATACCAGGAAATTAAAAGATATTTTGAATTAGCTTAAAAAATTATGTTTTCAGACTTATACACATCTCCAATATTCTAAATTTACATCAAAATTGTCGAACTTATAAAATATGTATATTGAAATGTTTGAATCTTGCCATTATTGAAAAACCATTATATAATCCCAGCTATACCAAGTATTTCCATATATTTAACAGCCTTATCGAATTCAAAATGACCATAATCAAAATAAATGAATATTTCAAAATCAAGCTATACTTTGCGATTATCTCCGAAATCCTAAGCCCTAGCTAAAACCGAAAACCGATCAAAAACAAATCAAAAACATAGTTGTGAATCTATGTAAATTTCCAGTCTCAGAGCTCCTGGATATTCGCAGAGTCAAAATTACTACATTACTTTGTTTGATTGACTTGTTCCCTGTGAGCACACGGCAACTCTTTTCAAAAATGTATTGCATTAATCGTGGATTGACAGAGTTCTTCAAGCACAAATCTTATACACAATTTCATCATGTTATGAAAATGGCTTTAAAACAAGAACTCACCAATATAATTTGAACACTATTATTGGTACCTATTGTCCTTTATCTATTGTGTGGCTGTTCGAAATGATGCAATAGAGGCTTCAAGAACTTGACAGGTATCACGTGAAAAGTGCTCATCCAGAGCCAAACACGTGACTATTCGCAATCTACTCCGGAGAATCTTCTGGTAGACACACGCACTCGCGCCTATGTTTTGTATGGAGCCATAATTTTTCCTAGTAGTTAATCATGTGTGAGGATTTGGTGTAAAAGAGACAAAGCTGTCAAAACTGTGGGTGTGGTGTTGGTTTACTCTAATTTAAATACAGAGAAGGTACACGTAAATTTTTGTTGCTAAGTTGTTGTTGTTGTTGATAAGTTGTTTTGGTTATAGGTGTCTATAAGGTGTTATAACTTGGATCATAAAGGACTTAGATAAGAGTATTATTAGATTAGAGGATTTCAAAATATGAGTGGTAATGAAAATATCACCCCTGCCGCTCTATTAGAACAACTTGTTTATGTTGATACGTTCATGCCAGAGATTGATGATCCATCTCAGCTTGATGAAAGGCTCACTGCTGAACTAAGTGCATTTGCTGATGAATCTTTTATATTCCCTGACGAGGAGAAACCAGCTAGAGAAGGTGGTAATAATAATGGGAGTGGCAATGGGGATGGTCGTGATGAAATTGGTGGAGAAAGTGTCAAGCAAGAAGATTATACGAATACTCATGAATCCCTGATTAAGAGATTTAATGAAATGAATCAAACTTTTGCCAATAAGCCAATCAATCAACCAAAGACTTTCAATACATTAAATCAAACGAATAGTTTAAACAGTGGAATATCAGATATTTTATCTCCTTTACAAAATCAACACAATAATCCTTCAAATGATTCTTTTTTGAATCAATTTAATAATTCAAAAGAAAATAATGATATATTGACAAATTTACCAAAAGTCCCTGTCCCGCCAGGTGCACAATCATCATTAATAGCCGCTGGTTTATCACAAACACAAATTGATGCATTAGCTGCGTTGATAGCTCAACATCAAGGTGGTCCAGGAAATGAAGAAGGAGATGAAGGCGGGAATGGTGGTGGGACGAGTAGTGCCAATTTGATTTCTCCTTCTCAAAGTTTATTAAATCCAAGCTCAACGGCTTCTTCATCAAATGATTTATTAATGAATGATCATGGTCATAGTCGATCCAATTCTATTAAACTGGAGAATTCTATGGGGTTTGGTGGAGATGTTGATACAGATAAAAGGAAAAGAAATACCGCTGCAAGTGCAAGATTTAGAATTAAGAAAAAATTAAAAGAACAACAATTAGAAAGAAATGTTCGGGAATTAAATGAATTAACAATTACATTAGAGAAAAAAATTCAAACTTTAGAAATGGAGAATAAATTGTTAAGAAATTTAGTTGTGGAAAAAGGTGAACAGAAGAGTAATGATGAATTGGAATATTTAAAGAAAAAAGCTAAGTCGTCTATATTAGATACTGCCAATGGGAATAATGCCAATGGTCATGATTCCAATAATGGAGGGTTTAACACTAGATTTTGAACTAGACTTGTCAGTATAGATTAATGATATATGAATTATGTTTATGGTTATACCTAACGTAACAAGTGTATACAAGCTACACATCCAGACACCTCGAATAGTAGTAGTAAGTCTAGCCCAATGTCTCGGATATCCAAGGGATCTTCCCCCATAACCACACAAGGTCTTGAGTCTAAGACTTTGGAGACTGATGATCATCGGCAGGATTTTAATTCTTGACCAAAAAAGAAAAGGACAGAAGTGAACAGAATTAAATAATATTGAAGAGTTTGTTCAATAGTTTTAATAGCTTTGAGCTATTTGGAATGGTTTGCAATCTTTGTTCATCTGAGTTGTAATACGAACGTGTTTATATGTTGTGGTTTAGATCGTGGCAGTTTCCTCCGGTTTTTTCAGCGTGATGGAAATCATGTCAAGAGATGCTTTTTGTCCATTCGAGACGAGCAACGTAAGAGCATCAACACGGTTAAATCGTTGTGTTGGATGTAGCATTCTGTGGATTATTGTTTTAGACAATGACTTCATATTTTCATGGAATCCTACAGAGATTCACAATACATAACTTTTAGGGATCGATTTCACCTGTTCATGTTCACTGGACCCATTACAAGATATTCTGGGAGTTCTTCTCCAGCTGAATGCTGATCTTGATAAAGGGTGTTATAGCTAAGAGAATAAACCGGTGTAGACATTTCAACAGCAATCAAACTATGTTTAATCTTTTAGTTGAGAGTTTATTAAAGATGTTTTTTAACGCCAAATCGGTCGACTTCTCCAACTTTTAAAAGATCATCGAAATTCACCTTAACTTTATATGCTCATAAATTTGTGACACCACACCCAGAAATTTTGATCACCTTACTTTACTCCTCAGCTTTGTTCAATCTAGAGAAGAAAGCAAAGTGGAGTTTTCTACCCACAAGAGTTGGTATGATTAATTATCCTCAGATATTATGTATGAGTGCTAATTGTGAAGGGTATCTTCTCAATTATTTCACCTGTACGATTTCTTAACCCATTTAACGATAGTTAAGTATACTACACTGATTTCTAATTCTAATACTGAATATATTACTTTCTATAATTCATTCTCATAATCTATAATACAATTCATATTCTCTTGAATATAAACTCAACCTTCATAATCACATTAAAAAATAAAACCAAAAATTTGTAAAACTCCTATGATATAAAAACATTTAAAATTGTCCTCCCAATTAATTTGAATTTGATGATGATCTTCTCCATTTTAATTTACCTGCAATTTTTTTACTAACTTCACTTATACTGTTTTTCCCATTGAAACTCCCATTAACACTGTTTATACTTGAAGATTTTTGACTTGAAAAACTTGATTTCTTGGAATCTCCTCCATCTGTATTACATGAACATTCAACTTCAATGCATTCACTTGATGTCACAACAACACTTTCATCACTCTTTAAAGTTATTGTATTTGATCTTGGTGGGTTTTTGCAAGATTCATCAGAATAACTCAATGGTGAGACCGATCTTGTAGATTCCAGGGGAGAACAATCTTCAACACCAAGGTCTTTTTCATAACTTGGTGTTGGTAAATTTCCTTCAGAATGTAAAGGAGATTGTATTTGAGATCCTTGACCAAATTTATAATTCTCATTTATAGAAATCTTGCGAACATTTGAAATAAATTGGAAATAAGCATCTCTTAATAAATCTTTTATAATAATCATGGTTTGGGAAATCAATTCCATCGATGGTAATTCCCCCACAGAGAAAATCCTCACCAATTCATCTTTGATTTCATAAGGAATATTAACTTCTTTTGGAGAGTCATTTGATATGAAAGTTTTGTAAATAACATCCCATTGTGAAGATTTATGACTTTCTTGCATTGATAATAAATAATAATTTGAATGTATTAAAAATTCCAAATTTTCCAAACAATGAATCTTCCTTAGAAAATTTGCAAAAGCAACTCTTGAGTATGGTGCAGGTGATGAACCTGATAAAATTTCTTCAAAATTAGGTACAAGATCATTATGATATGGTGAAGAGGGACTTGAAGGGTTATGAAGTTGGATGTTTCTAGGTTCTGGAGAGATGGGCGTTATTATATCGTGGTTGTTATCTGATGTGTGATAACTAGCCAGGCTAGATATATCTATATGTGTCATTATTTGAACAGTTCTCAACTTGTTTAACCTAGTAAAATCCTGTCAAATTTGTGAAATGGGGATAAATCTTCATTTATAGGTGTTTTTTCGATATTAATATTAATGGGATAGTTAAATTTTCAAAAAACCGTTGTGGATTTTCTAAAATGTGGTTTTTTTGTCCCAATTTAAAACGTTTTCGCATGTCCTTACAGATCCTGACCTCAATAAGCCTCACCCCAAAAGTCCTGGGTTATCGGTTCTTGTGTACTTTTACTTAGCCGGGAGACTACTAGAGGGTAGAGAGCAAGGGACTACGTTGGGGAATAGGAATTTGGAGTAGACTGTAGGACTGGAGAGGAGATGGAAATTTATAGAACGTTTCACATACTCTGTGATTAAGAAACGTCACTCTGTTATGGAACGTGCGTACCTCAAATTTAAACAATGTTGATTAACAGTAGCAGATTATAGAGATATTATAGATCATGAGTTTTTAACATCCCTGATAACAGCCCACCTTTTCATTCACAAGCGGCCCGCCATACAACCTTGTTTTGTGGTTCCAGATCTCCCTGCCTGTTAGATTAGATGAGACCACATTGATAACTACTTGTAGACAAGCTAACCATCAATTGTTCAGAACTAAGAAGGATCTCTGCGCTTACAAAGAAAATTTCAGATTCGATAAAGGTTATTGATGGGGGCGCATAGCCTTTGTCAAAGTGTACGCTTAAAATTGGTGTTTAGTACCGACTTTTCGTGTCTTTCCTGGTGCAAGTCTGTGACGTTCATTAATTAAAAATGATATTTGTCCCAGGTCTCAGACTTTTTTGGTTTTCATAGTGGTGGCTCTAAGCGCTAGATGCTGGGTGCCCCTGGGTTCTTGGCACTGCGCTAGATAGCTAGCCATGCTTAACCGTGGGCTAGGCAATGTGAGAAAAGCATTGTGGCACGAGTCCTAAAGATTATCAGGTACATGTGCTAGACCTATTTTTCTACTTGACAGGAGCAGGACTTGGACTTGACAAGACTTTGACTTTGACTGAGACTCTGAGAGGGGAAGATAAGGTCACTTTGTCATGAACCAAAGATAAAGTAATAGATAAAGACTTGAGCATATGTGGCTCATTACATAAACTACAATAAAACTATTGTTCACATTATTGATTTGAAATACAAACAATTAAACAGCTAGTAAACAATTCCCATAACCTCTGTATCCGTTATCCGTTGTCCGTTAAATTAGATATTAGCCTGATCTTTAAACACATTTGTAATTGATGTCCAGCATCAATTGAACTAAAACCGCCTCCATTATAACCAGTATTAATGTGCAGTTTTGGTATAAACTGTATTTCCCGTAACCTGTAATCATACATAATGTGTAGTGTTGCATATTTTTTCATGACGATTCATGATTTTCATATGGTGGTCTTTCTCTTAGCCGCTGTGTAGGAGAATATCCAATTAGACACGATAATTGATAGATCTTGCTTGATTGGCGAAAGTTTCAGAAACTCCATAATCTTTATTTTCTGAATAAATTGGTTTAAATTCTGTTTTTAAATGATATGAGGAACTAAATTTTTTCTTCAATGGACCATGTTGAGTTGCAGATTTTCTGTATTCTGCAAATGATTTAAATGAGTTCCCTGTATATGGAGTGGAAGCTGCTTGAGGATCCATATTAATCAAAGTGGCTGCTGCCTTTGGAGAATCTTTTAATGATCTGGTGATTGTTGATGAGAAGAGTCTTTTAGAAGTGATTTGAAGCATTGTTACTGTTTGGTTGTGCTAATGTATGATTGTATGTATATTGTCAGGTTGAAGAATTATGAGGATACCGGTCCTATATATAATGAAAACTACAAACTACAATTATTAATCGAACCACATGTCGGCGCAATTGGAATCCTCAATTGCCAGAACAATCCGAATCTCTTAACTATGGTACAGTTACAACAGTTTCGCTGTTTAGTTCTACTTTGCTTCAAAATTTTTTTTTTTTTCACTTGTTTTTCCGCGATTCTTTTCAAAATGAATGACCTTTTGCTTTATCTTTGGGAAAAATGATCCAATAAATTTAAAGTGGCTTTATTGAAAAACGGTTAATTCTTATTAAACGGGTTTTGGTAATCATGAGCTGATAACCTTTTGGTGGTCTCTCCACTTTGACAATAGCAGAATAATCACATGAGGACATAACATTGGTATTGGAGAAGTGCTCTCCCCTTTCTCTAATCTTCCCCAATTATAGTCAACATAGTCAACTCAATCACAATTTGATTCAAGTCAACGCTCTCCGACTGCACACCCTTATATTTTCACCTTTACTTAACTGGCTCTATTGTCTCGGTGTCTCCGAGATTCGATAAAGCTCCGGGTTCAGAAGACGTAATAAGAAAAAGGTGTAAAGTAGTGCAAGTGCACTGCAACGTTTAGCATCTCTTGAAAAGGAAACAACTTTTCACAATACAAAGTGTGTATTAATCTTTGTAGAGGGGCAAAAAAGGAATGTATGGCAAGCAATACCAGATAAGCAAGCAAGGAACACAGAGGCTATATAATATACATCGAGGATGTCTTGAAGAGCTGTGATGTAACATTCTAAACTGGTTAATTTCATCACGTTGAACACTCCTTCCTGTCCATCCAATGTTCTATTGCATTCTTTCTTCTTTTAATATTTCTGTTTCTTTGTTTGACAGGATAGTTGTTCCGGGATCTTTTACCCATGGTCGCGAAATAGATATATAATGCTGCTGTTGTCGCGAATGAGAACTATGCTCTCCTCGATTCTCCAGAGATTTTTTAGTCCGTGTATACAAACGGACATGTGAAGAGATACACAAAAATTCAAAACACTTTCCTAGTGCAAAACTTTTAAGCTCAGTGATGTGGAAAGGCCAGAGCACAATGAGCCCGCGCGTCATAACCATCCAACCTTCTATTGAGAACTGTGACCCTGTGAAGAACTATCAACAGTCAACTCCAATACAATATTCATTACAAGAAAACCCAATATTATATGGTGGTGGTCGGAAATGGTTGATATCATCTTCAAATGGGAATCTTCATGGGCTGTTAAATTTGGAACAACAGGACGAGCATGAAGAACTAGTGGATCTATTCGTGTTGAACACAAGTTTTATAATATGGTTCAGTCATGCTGAGAGAGGATTAGAAGTTTCATATCTAGACATACCAGCTCATGCAGTGAGGAAAAACCATGCAAATCAATTAGAATTATACATTCAAATGGCCACTAATAACTTGAATGATGAACTTTTAGAAGTTTTTTTGAGACCGAAGTATAACGAGGATGATCGTTATGTAAATGAACAAATTGAACGATTATTTACATTCAACTATTTTGGACTAAACAAAGGTTCCAAAATGATTTACAACACGTTCAATGCAATCTCGAAATGTTCGTGTTTCCACACGTTACCGGACCAAGATGCAGAAAGTCAAGATGAAGACCAAGATGAATCAATGGAGATGGATACCAATGGGTTTTATAATAATGAAGGAATCGCCGATGATATCACATTCGAACAAAACAACGATGAGCCATTGGGCTCAGCGGTGATGGTTAGTATCTATAACGACGAGGTCAGCAAATTGAGAAGAAGTAGAGAGGATGAAGGAGATGGGAATAAGAGGAAAATACGAGCTTGTGAGAATTACTGAGCGGGCATGATAAGGTAGAACTAAGTTATATATTTATTGATCGTTATGCATTCACATTCAAGTAATAAACGTTTATAATGATAAAAAGTAATCGAGGGTATATATAGGAAGGTTCATCTTCTTGCAAAGTTTGAATTTGAATATCTTCTTGCCAATCCTTGAATTTTTGGATCTTTTTCAACAGAATCATCAATTTGTTTGATTTGTTGTTCTTCTCTTTCTTTATAATGTTGAGAAACTTGATCATGTGTTGGTGGTAATTTCTCATTGGCCAAGTCTGCCCTCTTGGCCTCTTCAAATGAACTGATTTGTTCTCTGATCCCATCAGACCCTCCTAATAACGATCCTCTTGGTAAAACACCCCCGGTGAATTGTTTTAACTTCTCAACACTTTCAGCTTCTTCTCTCAAGATTTGGAACATTCTAGAGACTCGTCCAATGGCCAAGATCTTGTTACGCAAGGCACGTTTCTTCAAAGTGGACTCTTCAACATCTTCCGAGTCAACATCCATTGGAGATGATGTTGTTTCCGACGGGGTTGTCCCTGTGATTGGAGATGATGCAAATGCTGAAGATGAAGAGACTTGTGGAGTTGATGGATTGGAAATACCTTGGCTGATTTTTTGTAAACTTGAATTATCCAAAGGTGTATCTTCATCTAGTTCTTCCTCTGTACAAATATTCAAAACAGAAACCAAAATATCTGTGATTTTTTCACCAACAAATGGTAATGACCATGTGAAAACATCCATGAAGTTTGGTAACCAATATGGATGTGGGGTATAGTTGAATTGCCTTATATTCATAACATTGTTCCCATATTTTAAAACAGCAGCTTTATTCTTATATGTATCCAGATAATTTGGTGCGGAAAACATGGTTAATAAAGAAGGAAATCCCATTGTTTCTGTTCTTCTGTACATTCTATAACCAGCATCTTGAGCTTCATGAGCTCTAATAACACTGAGCAAATTGTTTCTTGTCAAGAAATTAGAAACAGCTTTGAATGTATAAGCATATGAACAACCACGAACACTATTTGGAATGAAAAGGGCATCATCATCATCATTGTTTTCATCATAATCCTCAATAGGATCACTCCATAATATATCACACATTAACCCTCTTGTTGGAGGTTCTCTAAATCGATCAATCTTGTTCAAATCCTCAGGTTTATTCAATTCTGGAGATATACCACCATGACAACAGAAATATTGTCCATTCATTAAAGCTGCTAATGGTAATGTATTGAACGAATCACATGCCGCTTTGTAAACTTTTAATGAATATTTATGCAAACATTCCATCTTAAATGTGAAATAATCTGTTAAATGTTTACATTCATGATTTCCTCTTAATAAGAAAAAAGTATCTGGATATGTAATCTTAATTGAATAAAGATAAAGCAAACATTCAATTGAGAAAGAACCTCTATCAACATAATCACCAAGGAATAAATATGATGTATCCTTTGGATCTCCACCAACTTCAAATAGTTTAATCAAATCAAAATATTGTCCATGAATATCACCACAAACCGTGATTGGAGCAGGCACTTGTAATAAATTTGGTTCCCTTCTCAAGACATCACTACCCATTTGTAAGATCTTGATGGTTTGTTCTTCAGTCAACCTACCTTCTTGTAAGAAATGAGTTTTCAAAAATTCAATATTCGGTATCCCACTTGGTAAAAACAATTGCTCATTTGTTGGTCTTTTATTGGCAATTGGTGGAACGTTATTATTAATACGTTGCTTTGTAGAAACTTTACGTCCATCGTCTGTAACATGAATTGAGAAATCACGACTTTCACCAGTTTCTGGTCTTTTGTTTAATGCTCTTAATGCTGCATCAATTTTTTCTGAATTTTCTTGAGCTGAAGACATTATTGATATCTATATGTCCTGGATATTGATGAGAAATCCCCTATAGAGTTTCCCAGTTTAATATATCTCGCTTGTAATGGAATGATGATCTCGATCCCCAATGAATCTTTGCAAACTTTTCAATGGACAAAAGAACTGACAGAATTAACTTTTTTCCATATCGTTTGATGTACATTTTGACTTGAAGTGCTGGTCTTTTTTTCTGGGCTTGCGCCTGATTGTGAACCATCAAACGCATTCGCGGAAAGTGATCGGATCGAAAAACTTCCGATCACATGACTGTGATGGATTCCGACCCGTAGTTAAGCTTTTGAGTCAATTCCGGGAGCACGTTAATCTATATGAAAATTTGAACTACTTTGATGAGATGAGATGGAATATTGATTTTAAACAGTATTAGGTACAACTTGGTATTATTATGTCCGTTATAGATTCAAGTGATTTTGTGGAGGCGCTAGAAGGCGAAAAATCATTAAGATTTACCGATGAGAAACAACAGGCCAATTTGGAACTAGGTATCTCTATGGCTATTCATTCATGGGAAGCCTTGGAAATTGCTGTAGCTAATCAATGGGGTGGTCCACAATCAGAAGCCAAGAGAGATTGGATCTCGTCTATTGTTGTTGATCTGTTTAACGAAAAAATCGTTGATATCGAGCTCATTGAGGAAACTTTGTTAAATGCCATGGTTGATGAATTCGATGTTAACGTTGAAGATGATTCTTCATTACCAATTGCTGATAAAATCATCAAGATATATAGAAAATGCTCTGAGAAGGACTTTGCTGAAATACATCAAGCCTATGAAAGTTGGACCCAAAAACAACAAGAGAAGGCCAAAAGACAAGACAATTTACATGTTACAATCAATGAAGATCCAGAAAATCCAGACGATTCTGATGATGAGGAAGAAGACGATAACGATGAGAGAACAACGGGCGAACCAATCAATGAAGATGTGGAGATGGGGGATGCTGAATCTCAAGGCCCTGTTGTCGATGATGATGGGTTTGAATTGGTTCAAAAAAAAGGTAAAAAGAGAAATTAGAGCTCTGATCAATGAATCAAGTTTGATTTAATAGGAGAAGGTGGGTAAAGCTGCATAGTCTGTATAATATAATAAAGAAGTTTCTGATGGTTTAGTGGCTTCAAAAAGAATACAATTTCAAATTTAGTTCCAAGTTGTGTTATAAAAGAGTAGTGAAGTAGTGTGTCGATCATTTCGATTTTTTTCAGTTTGGCATCTTACCACATATTCAACTCTCTTGAAGCTCATCACGTCTTGTTTTGCAAGAGTTATAACCACACGTCGTTTGAAGATGGTAACATTAGATGGACTGGTATACTTTTCATCCAGGCCACTCACAATATTCGCTCTTTTGGTTATTGTCTTGTAAGTAGGCCTATTTGATCATTCCGCGAACTTTATGGACTAATAATACTCTTAGTTTCCGTTATTCAAATGATACTTTCTTGAGGATTGTACTATGCACAGCAACTTTTTTCAGTATAAGGCATTATAATAGGAAGTATAAACAAAGGGATTTTTGGGCAAAATTAGGATCAAATGATCTTGCTTTGATTACTGGTGGGTCAAATGGGCTCGGATTGGAAATTACAAAACTATTGATATCGAGAAATGTGAAAGTGATAAATCTGGATAAAGTTGCCCCAGAAATTGAAATAGACTCAGTTTTCATCGAATGTGATCTGAGTGACGAATCTCAAGTGTTTGCCGCCATAACTGCACTCAAGATTCAACACGGAATACCAACCATTTTGATCAATAATGCTGCAGTGCGTCATAGTGAAACTCTTTTAGATTTGAATTACAAACAAATAAAGGACATTATGCAAATCAATACATTGTCACAAATAATTTTGTTGAAAGAGATAATACGAGAGGTCTCTGCCGAGAGCAGGCTGTACGTTGTTACCATAGCTTCAATCTTGGGACTTGTTAGTCCTTCACATTTATCAATTTATTCAGCAACGAAAAGTGCCTTGGTATCATTACACGATTCACTATCTCATGAGTTACAAACCAGCAATATAAGGTTCTTATTAGCAACACCGGGGCAATTGGATACAAAACTTTTCAGAGATGTTAAACCTCCGAGACAATTCTTCGCTCCGGTTATAAAAGCTCATGATTTGGCTCAACAAATTGTGAACAAGATAGAATTGGGCGAAAGAGGTACATTGAATGGACCATTATATACGTATTTCATACCTGCTTTAAGATTGTTGCCGTTTTCACTTGGTGAATTTGCTCGATCTTTCAGTCAGATGGATACAAGTGTCAAAGAGGCGTAGAAATACAAGGGACAGTTATATAAAATTTAGCATTAATTTCATTATCTTTTTTTTCCTCAATTTTCTTTTGTATTAGCCTCTAGTTGTGTTTTAACCCATGAAACTAGTTGGGATTCATGAAGATTCCCAAATTTGTCAAATATATCCTTGAACTCAAGCGTTTTTTTGAAATCCACAGCGGAACCTTTTGGATTTGTGAGTTTAAATTCTAGTTTATACTCTGGAATATATTTATCAACTGTACCTGAGATTTCTAATGATTGGTCTTTCTTGGAGCCTTGGTATACTATTGCCTTTTCAACAAATTTGGCATGTAACCAGGCAATTGTGGAAACAATGAAATATAGGGCAAGTAGTATTTTGGTGTATGGTAAGGCATCTTCAAAACTCAACTTTCTTTCAGCATAAAAAGTTAACCCAGCAGCGACGGCTGTCACGTACCCCAATGCCAATCTTGTATCCACAAGAGCGAGTGATTGCTTATACCCTAACGATTCTAAAGCCTGTGTTTTACATGTTAGTTCATAAATTTTCTGTCAAATATATGAAGGACACGTACAATTGGTAATTTCTCATCGGTGGCAGAACGTAAGTCAACAACAGAGCTGTAGTGGGGATGTTAGTACATATACCATAAGATACAAAGCAGACACTCACCTTGTGTTGGCGGTTTTAAAAGACATCTTCAACACTTTCAACAGCCAATTTCACAACACTCCCACCTTCCAAGTAAGAAGCCCTCCACTATGTTAAAAGCTCCCAAAGTGTTGATTCTGGCTTCGCGAATGGATTAAGTCAGCAAAACCCGTTTTTGGTTTTTTTGGTGCGAAGGAAATTTGGAGGACCGTGGTCTCCATACACTTTCGTCTTTCCACAACGTTCTGATATAAACACAGGTCCAGAACAGCTTCACTGCTCGTTTCAACCTGTGAATTAACTACTATACCCAGTCCAGAAGATACTGCAAAGTGCTCAGAAGTGAAATTTAGCCCAAAAGAACTGCCACGATATCGATCAAGTCCAAAGATTAATAAGCTGTATTTTTGCCTCCTCTCAACCAGGCAAAATATCAGAACTAATATATTCAACATTGGATCCCCAATATAACCTTCCAAGTGAAGGCTCAACGAAGTCTTCAAGTGATAGTGCAATGTCTTCTAAATTCAACCCAAACGTCTCTACATTCGTTCCTACCAAACAGGCTCCCCAGGTCCCACTGTCTCAAGCTAAGCAACAAAAGACGAATCCAAATATGTCTTCCCATTCTGCTCCACCAGCAGCCCAACCAAAGAGTACGCGTGGGTCCAGCACACAGAAAAGTGGTAAACCAAGGGAAGCGAAGGCTCCTCGTGATGGGAGTAAAAAGAATAGCAAAAGCGCCCTCCAAGATGAGTCTGATCTACACTTGGAAGATGAGCTTCTCTCTGGACAGTTCAAGGCAAGAGGTAGAAGAGGTCAAGTTTCCATAAATCATTTATTGGATTTCTCATTACCATCTAGAGATTTGGAATCCGATAGCTTATCCAAATCAGCCCCAAGAAGAAGAAGAAGATCAAGTCATAATGATAAAATCCACCTCAATGGTGAGGAATTCGTCAATGCAAACTATAGATTCATTGTGGATTATAGAGAAGATTTCAAAGGTCAAACTATGGATCCGAATTTAGTACTGAAAAATAGTTCGGTTTTGAGAGTTATTGTACCAAGAGGAAACTATTGTCCAATTTGTTTGACGGAAGATATTGTCGCTCCAAGAATGATTTTATGTGGTCATATATTTTGTCATACTTGTTTATTAAGCTTTTTAGAATCAGAAGGTCTTGTGAAAAAAGATATGATGCCTAAAAAGTATAAAGAATGTCCATTGTGCGCAACTTCTGTGAAACCCCATGAAGTCAAACCGGTATTAATCAATAATACAGATGAAAGATTTGAAATTCCTAAAGTTGGTCAAGATGTCATATTGAAATTGATGGCTAAACCAATGGGGAGTATATTGCCAATACCGTTCAGTTTGAACTTAAATCATAATAAAATCGGTAACATTCCATGGTACTCAGATACTGAGCTTTACCCTTATGCCAGATTGATGAAGGGTGGATTAAAATTCATCGTTGATTGTTATGAAAGGGAGAAAGAGGCAATTAATAACCAGTATGAAGAAGACAAGCTACTTTATAACGACAGTGGTGTATACGTCAAAAAGGCACTAGATGATATTGATTTGCATTTGGAAGCATATAAGAAAGGTTTTAGTGATAACTATAATGAACCAAATCCACTAGTCACATCAATGGACAATTTATCCATAAATAAGAATGTGTCCGGGTTGAATGATTCAAATTGTTTTTTTTTCTATCAAACAGCTTTTAATGCTTCTACAAGATATTTCTTATCTCCATTGGACGTGAAAGTTTTATTGAATACCTATGGCTCGTATTCAAATTTCCCAACCACACTATTATTAAAAGTTGATAATATTAGCCATGGCCATATGGTTACCCCCAACACACTGAAGAGATATAAATATTTCGGTCACTTACCTTTTGGTACTGAAATGGCGTTCATTGATGTTCATTGGAAAAACATGTTATCACCTGAAGTTTATAACTTATTTGCCAAAGAACTAGGTGATAGAAGAAAGAAAATTTTGAACAAATTAAGGAAAGAAGATCATGCAAAGAAGAATTTTGATGTCCAACAAGAATTGAAAACCTTAGATTTCTATAGAACAGAAAATGAAGGCTGGGGAACTTATGATTTCAATTCGCAAGAAAATTTCACAACGTTTGATGAACCTCTACATCCATTAGGCGACGAAGAACTTTCCAATGATAAAACACAAGATTCAGCAACACAAGAAGAAAACCCAAATGATTATACAACCACAGTCTGGGGTACCAAGGTGCCTAAGGGACAACAACAGGTCACGTCAGAGGAAGATTATATTGATGATTGGGACACGGAGGAGATGATAAGGTTAGCTAAAGATCAACAGGAGAATCAAGCATCAGGATCAAAGAAGAAAGGACGCAAGAAAAAACTTCTAGTTTTAACTTCTTCAAGCGGCCGTGGGTATTGATCGATTATAAATCTCATTTAATGAGCACTAGAGTTCTATTCCATTTTTTTTAAAGATCCTATATAGGACGTATTTCAAGCATATACATTGAACGATTTGATGATTATTATACATTGATTGTAAGAAGGGGCTTCTAGTACTCGTGTTATAGAAGTTTCATTACACTAAGGCGACGTAGAGCTGATATACGAAGCTCCATAGTTTCAGTATTTGTAAGGGTCTTTGTCATCAGTGTAAAAGTGCTGAGTATAATGGCCTGATTTTTCTCTTGAAAATAAAGCTCCGACGTTTCGAATGATGCCATCAACAACCCTTCATCATTAAGCTTTATCCTTAAGATGATGAATTATGTGAATAAATTTAGGATTTGTTGAATTGTAGAAATTAAGTTCGCCTTTCTCAGGAAAAGAAATACCTTTCTGTACTGTTAATGAAAAATTTTGACACATTGAAATTCCGGTGGAATTTCGCACTTTATTTGTGGCTGAATATAGAGAGAAGTATATAAGACAATGAAAAAGTCCTTGAAAATATCCTTTATTCACTGAGACTGTGTCTACATATAAATAAAAGATATATTGGGAGATGGGGGCTACAGAGAACACGACCGCTAATGTGCTGGGTACTATAGGTACTGTTTTTTGGTGTATTCAAATGATTCCGCAAATTATTCACAATTATAGAAATAAAAATTGTGAAGGATTACATCCATTGATGTTATTTCTATGGACTGCAAGTGGTGTTCCATTTTCTATATTTTTCGTATCAAGAAATGCAAGCATTCCAATTCAGATCCAGCCGCAATGTTTTACAATCTTGTGTCTTGTGACTTGGATACAAACTTTACACTATCCTCCGGTGGAACAATCAAAGAAGAAGACTGCATTAATCGCTAGTGCCTTTGTCGTTATATCATTAGCGCTAGAAGTCGGGTTCATAATCCCCTTGAAGAAATTATATGAGCAAGATATAACGTGGCCTTCGCTAATATTTGGTATATTGGCATCTGTTTTATTAGCCATTGGATTGTTACCACCATATTTCGAAATGGCTAAAAGACAAGGAAGAGTTGTGGGTATAAATTTTATGTTTTTGACCTTGGATTTCTCAGGAGCTCTTTTCAGCGCACTTTCCGTTGCATTTGCCAACAACGTTGATGTATTAGGGATAGTGTTGTATTGTATAGTGGGGGTTATGGAGTTGGGTATTTTCTCATCACATTTCATTTGGTGGTTAAGAATAGGAAGAAACCAACAACGTATAAAAGTTGACGAAGAGGAGCCACGACTGGAGGACAGCAGTGCTATTATCGAGCACAAGAGCTTCAAGCTCCACGATATCAATGAGAGCACCAAGTCGTATCAGTATGGCGAGGATAGTGAATCTCTTCATCGTTAATACCTTAGCTTGCATAATTTGATTGAGTTTTTGATTTACATTTTAATCTTTCACCTTGTAGACAAGAACCCACCGACAAAAACATACCGTATCCCCTAAGTACTACAAGACTCAAGTGCAAAGCGTCCTTCTCCATTAAGCCTCTTTCTTATCTTTCTTATCATTCTAGCTGAAGTCTAGATCAGAAGCGTACCTGAACTGATGGAATTCGCGTACGGGATTACATAACAATCTCCATTCAATTTCAAAACAGAAGCCAAAATCAACTCCTTTCAAATTATCAGAGACAGTGTTTTTGTTTATGTTTTGTTAAGGCTCGCTTAACCAGTTCCAGTGGCTCCTTTTTTTTTATAACAAGTTTAGTTCGACCAGCTCACCACACTCTTTCATTCATACTCTCAAGAGACGGTCTCACCAAC
This sequence comes from Hansenula sydowiorum, assembly GCA_030574735.1. Taxonomy (NCBI): domain Eukaryota; kingdom Fungi; phylum Ascomycota; class Saccharomycetes; order Phaffomycetales; family Wickerhamomycetaceae; genus Hansenula; species Hansenula sydowiorum. Next base: position 141,665 of record JAJMFN010000310.1, read on the forward strand.
TTCTTCATTCATTCTTTTCCGTTTCATCTTCCAGCAAAATCTTCACTTCCAGCGTTAAGCGCCAGTCTTTCCTTACAATATCAACCAAGTTTTGCCACTTTTAAGCTGAAGGTAAAGCCGTTCATTCATTCATACTATAAACCGGCTACTTATTATTCACTATTAACTAACACCCAACAAATATGGAAGATACAACTTTCCAGCAACTTTTTGAGCTAGAATCAAGCCTTTCCAAAGCTCAAGATCTTTTAGGGTCATCAAACCAAACGGGCCTTTTGCTAGCTCATTTGGAAAGACTCACCACGCACAGCACATCTGGCTCAGGCCTAGACAACTTAGCTTTCGAAGACATTGATGAACTTCTCAAAAAGCGTGGATCTTTTGATCTGGCCCTATGCTGTCCATCGTGTAATCAGTCCATCTATGATAATGACCAATATGCTAAGGAACAACACCATAAAGAAAATTTGCAAGAATGCTGTTTGAAATTTTTAGAATCCAATAACGAATATGATAAACTTGAAGTTACGTTTTGGTGGTTTTTCATTAACAATTATTCAAACTGTATTTTGACTTTACCAAATTATACAAGATTTATGCTAACAAATGGTATTCCAACAGCTTTAAGGGATCGTGTTTGGGGGATATTAACGTTTTCAAATGATTCAAATGGTGAAATTGATGAATATCTTCTAAACCTTTACGAATCATTGAATAAGGATATCTCACCAGATATTAGAATCATTACAAAAGATGTCAACAGAACTTTCCCCCAATTATCTATTTTCAAAAATATGGAAACCAAGGATAAATTTGAAAAAATCTTAAATGCCTACAGTATTTTCGATTCAGATATGGGCTATTGCCAAGGATTACAGTTTATTGTTGCACCAATGTTATTTCATTTTGAAAATGATTACAAAACGTTCAATTCATTGGTGAAATTTTTCGAAATTAATAAATTGAGAAGTATCTATGATCATCAAATGTCTGGATTGAATTTATGGTTTTATCAGTTTGAAAAAATCTTTGAAATTGAATTACCAAATTTATATTTACACTTCAAAGAATTGAATATTGATTTGAACATTTTCTTATCACAATGGTTTTTGTCCTTTTATTCGATAACTATCCCTTTCCCTTTTTTGATTCGTGTATTTGATGTTATGTTTTTAGAAGGTGTGAAGGAGACTTTGTTGAGAATTGGTTTGATCATTCTGTCTAAAAATTCCAAGCTATTAGAAAGTATTGATGAATCTGAATTAGTTTATCAACACTTGTTATCAGAAAATTGCTGGGGTGTTTTCCAAAATGATGTTGGTTCTTTCATCAATGAATTGATGAACTTGAATATTGAAAGCTTTACTGAGGATCATTTGACCACTCTTAAGAATCAATACTCAGAATCTGAAAAAGAGGAAAGATCACCAGATGCAAATCATTCATTATTGGGCAAAGTTTTCACAAACTTCAAATCCAATGCAGAGTCAATACTATCCTCACCAATGGATTCAGCATCATCTTCAAAATCATCATTATTTTCTGTGACATCGGAAAATAGCGGTGGCACAAACTTATTTGAATCTGATTATGACTTGGTTGAAGGATTATATATGATGTGTCTCAAGAAAGGCATTGAAGATCCAATCATGGGGAGAATCAAAGACCGTCTTTACCAGACATCAAATAATAATTCAAATAAGTCATTAATTTAAAGGGGATTGCAATTTTCATTATATATATATGAAATTCATATTTTTTTTTACAATTGCTATATAGATATAGTATCGAACAGGGGGTCACAATTAGGGTATAAGTTATAGGTTCAGAATAACAGGATAAATTAGCGTTTAAAAATTGTAGATTCACCTTAGATTATATAGATAATATTCGATTCTCCCGAAGCTGTGTTCACTATGGATCTAAAATTGAGGATGCATTAGATTGCATCATATGTGAAGCATAACCTATTAATCATTAAACTTACGTCTAATCTGATAAGTCTTTTCTTTGTATACAACGGAAGCGGTAACAACTATATATAAGTTTAAACACACATACATAAAAAGACCCACACCACAAAGCTTTTGATAAAAGAAAGAAGAGCGCAATAGGAGATGGGGGAAAAGTTTCTGTTTAAAATTAATATGCATTTTCGAATAACAATATTCATAAATATACCTATGTGAAAAAAGATCATGAAAGGACAACCCTTTAAGGGTGATAAACTTGCTTGAAGAGTGAGAAAAAGTTAAATATGAAAGAAAAAATTGGGGAAAAAAAACCACTTACACCGATGGAAGTTGGTGTTTATTTATATAGGGGATGATGATATAGTGATGGAATGGTGGATATCGGGTTTGAGCAGTTGAAATCGTGTATGGTTGTTTTACATTCGTTTTTGCTGATCTTTATTCTTGGTTGTTTTTTTTGTATTTCTTTAACATTGTTCATGTTGAGTGATGATTTCATAGCAAGATATAGAAAAATAGGTGGAGTGAAATGACTGATATGGTGTATGAAGGGGGTTTCTTGTCGTTTAGTATTTTTCCATTAGAAAAAAGTTATTCTTAAACGATCAACTATTGGTAATTTTGGTACCACACCAACAGCACAAATCAAAAAATTGATCACAAATAGTTTCAAATCATAATGACTATAATGTGTTGAGCATAAAAATAGCCAAATTGGGACACCAACAAGGAATTTTTTACTTGGAGTGTAAAAATCACCTTCATCCAATTGTTCCCACATTGTTAGGTGGTCATAAGCACCTGAATTGAAATCAAATGGAGTACCTTTGACTTGATGAAACATGATATATGAACCAATGACATAAGTGGCATTAGTTAATGACCAACTGATTTCATTTGATAAGCCTGGTACTAAATCGAAAAATACTTTCAATAATAAGATAATAACAATATGAATGATCCAAGCACCTTTGGAATGAATCCAATTGGCATTTAGGTTTGGTGTGGATTCTTGATCGATTTTCTCTTCAAAAGTCTCAGGCTCAACATGTGAAATGATCGAAGAAGAACGACGACGATGTTGTCCTGCACTGTTTGAGTTTGGAGATAAAGATCCATCTGGAGCAACTGGTTGAGATGACATGTTTCAGGTTGTTTAGAGATGAACTTTATAAAGTTGTATTGTAATATGTGTAAACTTGTCTTTGCTGTTTAAAACTTTTCAGACAAGGAGGAATGTGTGGTATAAATTGATGAAAATCTTTGAAGATAAGCAAATTGGGGCAAAGCGTCTTTTATATAATGTGGTGATTTAACCAGTGGGCCAAGAAAAAGATCAAAAACAAAGCTTGATGACCGACTGTTAGATGTTTAGTGTACGTATCTTGATTTGACTAGAAGTTAATCAATGACAACTTGTACAAAAGTGGTTGTTCTGTGTAATTTCTCTTTTTGAAACGGGAATCTTGCGTTTCAGAATGACAGTAAAAAATTCTTGTTGGAAATTTCTTTGGAAACAATAGTTATAGAGTTTCTTTTGAGTGATGATGTTAAGAACTAGCGATTTACCAATGGGTTTCAGATAGTTTCTTTGATGTTCTCGAATGCGTGTTCTTGTTATTCGCCTCTTAAATTGCTGGCCTTTTCCTTTGAAATAACCAAAAAAAGTTCGTGAAGATAAAATTCTAAACGAAGGAGGAGCACCAGTGCTCACAACATCTTTCCCCATTGGGACAATAGACACATATTGTGTTGGCAGCTGGTTTCAAGTGTGTTTTGCAGAACTAATTCGCGAAGTACTACTGATTGTTGTTTTTGTTTTGAACGCGAAAAGTTGATAATGAAGTGAAGAAGTTGAAGTTTAGTTTAGTGAATGTTAAGCGCTGAGTTCTTTGCTGGTGAATTAGCTGGTGAAGTAGCTGTTACTGAAGGAGAGCGCTGCTTGGGCTCATTGTGGTCAGATGTCGCAGCATAGTCAGAGTCCACAGGACGACTTCATCCGGGAGCGGTTGAGCTCCAACTTGGAAGCGTATACAAACAATCTGGTACTAAACAAGTTGACCCCAAGTAGAACCAAAAGGCGAACGTCAGCTACAAGACGGTCACATTCCACCACGTCTGCTACAATGAAATCAACACCGGACTGGGAAAAGAGATATCCAAAGAAGAACGATTCGAATATTGTCACCTCCCCAGTAAAAATTATCAAAAAATTCACAAATGGTTCTGCTGATGAATATGATACTACAACCACCTATGAGACTAATTTCAACAATGATTCACGAAACGGAGCTACCACTATGAAACAACCGCTGAAATCATCCCCAAAGAAACCTCTTCGGAAGGGAACACCGGGGAAATTGAAACCATCGCATAAATCTGATGATGAGAGTCCGCCAAAAATCAGATCGTCAACACGAAAATCAGTTGAAGTTGCAAAACCCAAGAGGGATCATGCTGATAGCTCCACTAGAAGGGTCGTGACAAACAGTCATGTTAACCATAGCATCACAGCTAGAGAGGATGAGGAGGATGACTATATTGGAATGAATCATCATAGCAATAGCACACTTCTTAGCGAGATACCCAGTGATATTCTGAGTCCTGAAAAACATATATACCCCAAGGAAAACATACGGAAGTCCTCTTCTGTTATTCCATCAGCTATGAAAACGAATGAACCCAATTCACATCTATTGACACAATCATCTCCAAAAATTTCTCCTCCAAAAGCTCAACAGTTTACAAGTGTCGCTGAACATTTGATTGAAAATTCCAAAATTGAACTTGATACACCTAGTAAAAAATCTAATTCATTTTTCAGTGTTAGAGATGGATTTAGCTCAAATGGTAAAAGAGGTGTATCATTACCTAGAAGCTTCACAAACCCAGCTGTGGAGGAGGAATTTGATGATGAGAATGAAGAAATTGCTGGATCTGGTGCTCAAAAAGTTAATTCAGATATCATAATGTCTGATAAGAAATATAGAAATTGGACATCATCAGCCCAAAAAAGAAATTCTAAACTGCCAATTCCTATCTATTCAGATCATAATCCATCACAAAACCAACATTCGATAATCTCTCCAAAGACACAACCCGCACCATCTCAACTTCCAGCAACAAATATCTTTGAAAGCCTCAAAAAACCTGTGGTGAGTAGCACAAGTTTCCATCATTTAAATGATTTTATCAAAAATCCATTGATAGATGAAGATAGATACAAGTCCACTACACAAGCCGATGTTGAATATGAAAGAAAATCTTTTGAAATAAGAGAACAGGCCAAACGTGCCAGTAGGTCACCACAGAAAAACTTGTTTTCTGAACATTCCAAGCGATCCATAACGGAGAACAAGAGATCTTCACAGGTTCATTTAGACCTGTCTCAATTTGAATCAAGTGATGAAGAACCCGTCCCAGAGCTGACGGTTCCTTTAAACGAAGAAAAAGAACCAATCACTGGGGCTAAAAGATCATTTGAACCAATTGAAACATCTACAACAAGCAAGAAACCTAAAACCTCATTATATCCTAATATTACACAATCTCCAACAAAGATTCAACAACCACAACTACAACTTCAACCTCAACAGAAACCTTCGTTGTATCCAATTATTCCACCATTAGAGAAATCGACAAAGATATCATCGACTGCAATTGATAATATATCCGATAACATTGTTGAGAAAGTTCCGGCACGTCAACAATCAAGTTCAACTAGGCGTTCAAAACCTGAAATACTAGGAGACTCTGAAAACTGGGCTAAACCGCAATGGAAATCTTTCCTCAGGGCGTTCAAGAGATACAAACAAACCAAAGATTTATCAATATTTAGTGATAGGCTGTTGGAATATTTGAGATGTGATCTGAATGAAATCCAACTCAAGATACGATTCATGCTGGGCCATGAAAATGAGTTCAGGAAGAGGAGAGCTTGATTAATTTTACGAATAACGAATGAACAATATAATAAAATGTATTATAATGAGCCTTTTTTGCGCGAATCTGTTTTGTTGTAGAAGCTCATCGCGTTAAGAAAATTTAATTTACCGAAGATTAAAAAAGGGCCCTATATTGTCATAATTTGCACTTCAAAGATACAAATTGAACTAAGCAGTAGTTACTCATCCACTATGAACAGCAGTCAAGAATCATCACAGGGACCACCTTTGAAAAGACAAAAACCTAATCCTCACTCGAGTCAAATTTCCAAAGAGGAACAATTTCAATTTTCTCAATCTTTCAAATTATCATCAACACAAAGCTCCCAACATAGATCAATCATTATTAAAAAGGGCGACAAGATCCAGAAGAGAATCACCCAGGCCTTGAACCTGATCACAGGGGATAATGAAAGCGTGCTACTTATGAGTTCTGGAGAAGGTGTACAAAAATTATCATCGATAGTTGAGATTTTAAAATTAAGATTGAGAGAAATTTCAAATCCCCAATTCGAACAGTTTAATAAATTGGATTTTTATGAAACTTCTATTAAAAAAAATGAAATATTGGATAAAACATTGAAAGTGCCCGTGTTGTATGTCTTGATTCGTGTGAAAGCGGTTGAGGATGAGGGAGATTTTAAAGAATGGACAAGACAGGAAATATAACGCAATTTTTTACAATTTCTCTCAGAGGTTCTCATATTTTAGTCACCAAATATGTTCAAAGATAGAGAATATTATTGGTTCTGATTGAGCTTTGAATTTAGTTTATATACTCCTGCCTGGACTGATAAATCAGGATTGCATTTCCCCCACCATTCACAAACCCAACACAACAAGACTTTACACAGCTAGTTTCATTGACAATGTATTCATTCAACGAGATTATGTATAACCTGTTCGCAGATGATGGGACTTTTGGCCCTGAGATTGACGACCTCCTACCCAAACTTATCATTTATATCCCAATCAGCATATTTTTCACATTTATTACCGGTATGATTTTATATTTAATATGGGATTTACTATGCTTTATGAGAAATGGACCAAAGCCCTATGTCCCACCAAGAAAAATTAGGGAGTATACTCTTGAACAACGGTATGCGATGGCTGATTTTTATTGGGGTCGTGAGAAGGCATTGACAAGGGCTGAAAGAGAGATGGATAAGTTTCTTAATGGGGTCCTCAGTGCAAGATTGCAACTGGCTGAACCTAGGAAGCAACACTTTGACGAGAACGAAAGTGAGATTGACTTAGAGAAGGGGTATATCGATGCTGATTGTGAGACTGAACGGTTATGCGATGAATATAATTGTGAGATGAATAAATCTACAGAGAATGCACTACCACCCTACTGGAAAATACCTCGCCAAAAACACGAGAAGAAGAGCAGACTATGGTGGTGTCTCCAGAAGGAGAACAGATGGTTTTGAAAATTAGTTGACATTAATGTACAGAATATGTACAAGTCCATTTGTAGTAAAGCTCCACAAAATTATTTGTTGGTTAATCCGAAGCTCAACGGCGAAGATCTCGTGAGACACAATCCAACAGAACAACAACGAGGAGCACAAGGACTAAAAGCACCACAAATGCCACAAGCGAGCACCCAATAAACAGAACCATCACCAACAAATAAACCAATAACCACCTTACAATCCCACCAAAATATCGCCATTTCCCTCTATCCATCTCGCCTCGGTGGCCCCTACCGGGACCCAACACATGTCAGAAATTTCTAAAATTGAAACCAGCCCAAAACTAGACCTTTAGAACTGACAGATTTAACACATGTACACAACATCAACAGACCTGGAAGCAAAAGAATATAAGAACAACAAGATCCCATACAGTGCTGCAAAGAATGCAATAATAGGTTCACAATAGGTTCACAAACAAGATATAAAGAACCCTGCTCGCTATCTCCCCTGCTTAGTCCCCGCCATATTAGTTCAACTCAGCTAGTGCATCTCGGAAAGAGGTGAGACAGCAATAATCAACAGCCACCCAGCCCAGGACCGCTTATAGGAAACAACCATGTCGTTCCTATTCAACTGGATGGATCTCAGGAGTCTGGATATCAAATCCTCGCTAAATCAGGTGTTGGGTTCCGCTTCTATCCCACAACTTCCACAAAAGGTGTCAATATCTTTCTTATCACTAGGCACGAAATCTCCAGTTTTTGAAATTTTGGAAATTGTGGAATTGAATGCCAAAAAATTTAAAGGATTGTTCAAATTCCATTATGATGGTCAGTTGAATGTTGTTTTCAAGACAAATTATGAGGCTAATGCTATAAAACTGATTGATTTTGATTTTTTTACAAAACCAAATTTTGTGCTTTGTGATAAATCAACAATATTACCCGTGGAGCTAAAAGTTAAAAACGTCAAGATTGATGCTATCTTAACTGTTGTTTATAATGGGAGAATCACCGTGGTTTTCAACGATGATCCATTTATTGATTTGGATATTGAAACTTCATTGGACGAATTTTTGGATGATGATTTGTTTCAAATGATTAAACAAGATACTATGAATTTGGTTACCGAATCGTTGAAGCAAGATCTGCCCGAACTTTTACACTCTTTCAGCTTGGAAGATTCTGATCAAGTTTCAGATTTGGGGACATTATTGGAAAATGAAGTTTCGGCAACTTTGGAAGAGTCGATTTCATCCTCCACAGTATTACCAACTCTTTTCGATCATCCAACAACTTTCAAACCTCAAGAACACGTTTTCGACACTTTATCGTTGAAACCAAAGGGGTTCACCGATGTGATTCAACGTGTTTCATTGTCTAAACTGGAGTATCAAAATTTGGAAACTCAAGCCGTTGGAAGAGACGAGGGTAAAAAAAAGAGAAGAGTTATAAAGATGAAGCAGAAATCCAGAAAATGTTGTTCATCAAGGGAAAAACACAGTATTGATATCTTACCAGATACGCAAGTATCGTCTATTGATGTTACTTCATCAAATATCTCTCCAGAGGAACAAATCCCACGTATAAAGACATCACAATCCGAATCTTCAACAACAACAACACTGATTGACCAAAGTTTCACATCAACCTCTACGAACTCTTTAGATGACTATTTAAACCAAGAGACTCTGGCGTCTTTATCTCCACGGTTGAACAAACTAGATCCATACGAATCATTAATTCATCCAATGGATTTGTTACCATGTTATAAACATAATAATGAATTGGAGAGTCCCAGAATGATAACAAATACATCAAGACCAAGAGGTCCTTCTTCCAATTATATCAATCTCAATAATGATTTTGAACAATTTTTGTTGAGTGATGAAAAGAGAGATAATGAGGCTTTGGATGAGGATATTTTTTATGATATTTAAACAAAAAAACACACACAAACAAATGATTTTAATGACAATTAACGAAAAAAAACATACAATACAAATCAAAAAGATTGTTCCGCGAATACATTTAATTCTGTACTATAATATTCAAGACATCACATATACACATTTACCGTCAGGAGGGTTTTTTTTTTCTCCATATATCTAAATTCATGAATTTAAACTGATTATACAATGCGTAGTGATACTCAATCAATCATTATGACATCTTCATCTTGATTTTGATCATCAAGATCACCAAAATTTCCGAAATCTAACTCATCAAAATTTGGATTATCACTCATTTCGATAACTCCATCATTAGGTATACTGTCTAGGTAATTTTGATCATTGTTGTTATTTTGATCATTGTTGTTTTCTGTACTTGTAACTTGCTGCTGTTGTTGATCTGTTGCTTCTTCTTTAACTTCAGTATTGTGATCAATGTCTTCATTCTTCTCTTCTTTTATTTCAGGCTCTTCAGAAGCTGGCCTCTCTTGCTCCGCTTCTCCTTCCACTCCAGAACCATTAGCGTCTATCCTGACATCTTGATCATCAAGTTGTTTGGTTTCATTATTATCCTTCTTCCCGTTCATCTCTTCATCACTAACGCTTTCTTCAGATTTTGCAACCTCCTCTTCTTCACTCTCTTCAGCTTCTTCATCAAATTTCGTACTATTCAGCACTTTGCCCAGTACAGTATTGATCTTTTCGCTAATGCCAATTGTGGGATCCTGAACTTCTCTGGATTCTGGTAGTTGTCCCAAGATCCAACTTTCCTTTAGTGTTCTGGATACCGAAAGTAATTCTTCTATCAGTCGCACCATAGTTTGTGCACTGGACTCAATCTGAAGCATTTCTGAAGCCTGAACCTCCTGTGAACTAGTGGAGGCCTATGAGCTGTTAGTTATATATCGAAAGACAATTTTCTAATGCCAAATAGTACTCACCGATAGTGCTATTATGTTGGTGAATCTTGAAATGAGGAACTCGGTGTTGGTATCCACCTTCTCTGTGCAATTGTTAGTAAGTTCCAGTACAATCTGAACAGACTGAGCACATACTGATGAAAGATTCCGACTTCTTCTGGTTCATTTTGTCCTTCTTTGATATCTTTTCTCTATGATGCAAGTTCTGTTCAATATTGTAAAATTCCGATCGGGTTTGAGTTTGTGTGTCTTTTTTTTCCTGAAAACAAACAAACCATTTGAACCTTTAACGATTCTCTCCGTTTTCTTTAACAACTTTGATCAACAGCTTTAAGTAGGTGAAGATGAGAAGGATCTCCCACTCGAGTACCGTGGTGAGCTCTGTCTCCAGGCAAGACCAGTGGAACACCGTGAAGGATTTGACGATTGGTGGTATCTCTACCGGTGCTGATGATTGTTTGAATGGTGAAGATGATACCCATGTGAATTGAAGATTGATGAGACTTTGAAACTAACTCGATTTTATTAGAAAGAGATCGAGTAGCATTGACTCAGCCGATTGTTGTTAAAGAGTTCCTTTGTCCATTGCCTGAGGGGTTGAAAGATGCGATTATAAGCTCAAGAAACCAAGTTGCCAATGCAATCAATTCTCACGAGAAACGCCAGATGGTGGTCATTACTGGTCCAAGGAAGTTGAAGAGTCAACTACAGGCAAAAGCATGCGCTAGCTGGCTTCATAATAGAACAGAGTCACCGGTTCCCACTTTGAATAAACACTTCTTGAGTTCAAATGAACTTCCTGATAAAGTGAAGAAGACTCTAACATCTACGCACCATTTGAAGAATTTGAAACTTTTGATGAATGCCAATTTGGAGTGTTTGAATGATGATGTTGTAAACGGCTCGAAATCTTACTCTTTGGCACCAGATGGAACTACCAATTCAAGACAGGGCTTGATAGAGCTTGCAACGTTGATATCATTATCAGGGCTGATCAATGGGCCAATCTCTGGCCAATTTTACAATGACTTATTTACATTGGGGCTCGTTGAATCAGAGAATATAGAATCACAGGCTCATAGAGAATTATCAAGTGGTACACCTTTCCCTATTGGGTTCAATTGCTTCAGGTCATGTTCTAAATTACCTCAAAATTTATTAGAACATCGACTTCAAAAGGCAATTGATGCAATTCATTCAACAGCCGACCCACACTATTTTCTCTCGGTTACTGGTATGGGTAATGTTGCAATTGCTGGAACCACTGGTAATAAAGAAACGTTCTTAGTTGTACAAATTCAACAAGAACCAATTATACAAATTGAACAATTGTTGAAAATGATGGATTCTCCCTTGGACCAATTAGATAATTTCAAAGTATTGATAGACGTTGGGAAGATAAATTCCTCCAATTATGAACAGATATGGCAATTGATTATCCAAATGATGAAGTCAACACTCCTGGGTAACATACTTGGATTTGTCATTGATTCTGGCGATAATTATATAAATTTGAGTGATCACCAGTCTTGCGATAGATCCGAGCTTGATGAATCAGATGATGAAAATACATTGTTTGATGAACCATTGATGGTACTCTCTGAGAATATCGGTACTAAGAGGGTTTCAATGAGAGAAAAGTTTTTGAAGTCGATGAAAACCTCTTATACTAAAGTTATCTCCACATTTGATAATAAAAACCACAATACAAAATTGACAGAATTTGAAAATTTTTTATATGCGGACAAACTTCTTATCCTGCTTGATGATTTGAATGCCTTTTAAAGATATTCCAGTTGTCTCTTTGCTGGTAAGATTTTTGTTAGTCCGAGTGGGTTGATTTTGCACAAATTAGCCCAATGCTCAGTTTATGACGCAACTGGGGGAAGCCCTTGACATAGTTAGCAAAGGAAGAAGAGGAAGAAGGAAATTATAAGATGTACAAGTTATTAGTTTCTTAATATTGTAGAATTAAATACCGAGGGTATGTACACACCCTCGTATATATACCGGAATCAAAATCGGTCTTGTTTACATTTAGTTCTCTACAACTTCAACATTAGATCAAAAAAGCTTGTGAGATTAGAGGATCAGAGTTGTTTTCATGAGAGTGGTAGATTCATCCTCTCCATTCAGCTATTCCTCGTTGAGTCCTGTTGTATCGCCATGTGGAAGAAATATTGCGTATCTGAGTGGATCAAAATTGGTGATACGAAATGCTGATACTTTAACATTAGAGCGTGTGATTAAGATCAAACTTAAGAATGGAGCACAATTTATGAAACTTACACAGTTGCAATGGGAGCCTGTTAGTGATGGTCATTCGAATAAGATCGCAGTGCTGGTTGGGAGCGAGAATGCCATCAAGATATACGATATTAGAGATGAAGAGGTTGATATTACCATAACTGAAGATGACGTCTTTGGGATTGAAAAATTTCAATGGCTCCCCAAGGGTCAAGAGACAATCCAAACAGCTTATGATGGGTGTAAACAAATAATTCTATTCACAAAGTCAGAGCTTGCAGCAAGGATATATTCTCTTGATTATGCTCAGTCAGTGTTGACTGTGGAAAAGCCAAAATTTGGCAAAGTGCTTTTTAAACCAGATTCTGAAATATTTTCATTTGTTGTATTGGAAAATAGTGAATTTGTTGTGAAAAACTTTATCAATAGAGGCTCATCAGTGGAGGCATTTAATAATGTTGAACTCAACTATTTCCATAATTTATCAGATTCCATTAAATGGTCACCAGATGGACAATGGTTATTGTGTAATGATTCCACATTGGGTGAAATCAGCATTTCAGTTTTCTCTTTATTCAATAACGGGATGAGTAGAAGAAAGCCTTTCTTCAGATTTAAAGATGAACTGGATCCACTAGGTGCAGTCCAAACCAAATGGTTGAATAACACTTCAATTTTGCTGAGTGATCACCATGAAAATATTCACAGATTGGACTTCATGACGGGTCTTGACGTTACATATACCCTAAGGCATACCTCTGAAGTAAAGAACTCTTTAATATGGAGACAAAACGGGAATTCATCTGAGTATGTTAAAAAACAAAATAATTACAAAATCCCACAAATTGTTGGCCTCCCATTTGCTTCAGCGGGCGTTTACAAATTTCTTACCCAGAATGATAAGCTATATGTTGTGACAAGATCAATGCCAACCTCACTTTTCATTTGGGATTTAGGTTCAGATGACTTCAATGAACCAATGGAAATCATAGTGACCAATGCTAATATAAAAGATTTGGAGATAAGGAATGATGGCTTATTGCT